>CAAKHD010012385.1:30498-73351 GCA_901007705.1 Fistularia tabacaria
TAAAATAATGTGCTGTATATTGTGTTCTTTTCACTCTCATTCTTCCCTCTTTATTTTCTCACCCCACACACCCCCCCACACACACACACACACACACACACACACACACACACACACACACACACACACACACACACACATACACACACACACACAACTTTTAAAAATAGTTACCATGGACATTTTCTACACTTTCTGTTTTGTTCTTATTTATTCTTCCACAAAAAAAACAAAAAGAGCACGGATACAATGTATATGCTTTATGCTAACACAATTAAACACGCACACACCTGGCTGTAACCATGGCATTCCAGCCCTCCCTCAGGTTGAAGGTGGGAGGACGGCCATCAAAACACACTTCCCCCTGAGGACTGAGGAGCTTGGTGACTCAGACATTATTCAACTCTGCTAAACATGTTCATATATTCTGCTAAAAGATGGCATGATCTCTTTGTTACTAAGGAGATCAAAGAAAAAACCTGAGAATAAGGAGTATCTGAGCAACTATGGCAGCAGGCTACTACATCAACTAATCTATTTAAAGTATAGCTGTTCCTAGAGATGGGTGATAAGGGAAAAACATCATGAGATTCACATTTATGATGCAATATCAGCTATGGTGAAATGCAGTGTTTATAAGATCCAAAACTGGATTACTACTGTGGTCTGAGTTACTGATTACATATAGTATATGAGGGGAAAAAAGGGGAAAAATGTTCCAAAATGTTTGCGTTTTCTAGTTATTTTTCAAATTTCTTGCTCTTCCTTTATGTTCATGTAAAATCATAATTTTTACATGATGCTAAATTGGAGGTTTTTAAATAGTTTCTTGATCACTTGTGGGTTCATTTCTTCTTCTCTTTGTTTTGTTACACATCTTCTTGCTGATTTTTGGGTTATTTCTTGGTAACATTTGGACAATTGCATGGTATTTTTTGGCAAGTATGGCACATTTTAAAGTTGATTTATTTCCACCAAACAATTTCATTTTAATTGCATTTATTCACTTTTACACCATGGTTTTAAGTAATAAACACAACAACGAGCCATTGTTATTCTGATCAAATTAGTTTCACAATTTCAATGTCACAATATTTAATGTGCATCCATGAGCCGACCAGCTCTGCACGACCATTCAGTCTCAACATCTCTCTGTTCAGTATCCAAATTCGAGAGAAATCTGGCATATTGAATAAAACTAGTCAACAGGTCATGTCCATTGGAGAAAATGTCATGGGAAAATGTCATATACATTTAAACTGACCAGCCCTGAAAGGAAAGAAAAAAGACATGACTGTGCTGACAATCTGTTTGAAATCTTAACTACACTTGAGGCACTGCGAAGGTTTATAACATGGATGTGACTTAATTCTGATTACAGCTAATCTTTTATGCGCATATGGTCTGTTACTCCAGATCATTCAAAGGCGTAAAAAGGAGCATATGGAAAGTGACGTTTCATTTCATGAAATCCCTAATATTCCGCATAGAGAGCGTCTCAAAACATCCATTCTTCCGTATCGGGCACAGCAGGGTCATCTGTCCGGCTCAGAGAAGCCACACGAGACTTCCCCAGCTTAAACGGAGGTGGGAAAAGTCCTCCCTTAACACTAAAGAGCCCCTTTCAAACATTAAATAAACACCCCCTGAGCTGTACACCCCGCCTTCTTCTCCCAAGTCGGGCGATCGGTCCCACGGGAATTGACGTCAGCCGGCTGGGCAGCAGCTTACAGTAAACACGGGAGACCTGGAATTCCAGCACAGCGGAGGAACACAGCAGAGCTACGCGGCCGCGAAACGTCAACACGTCACGAGTTACTCTTACACACAAAAACGCGCGCGCGCACCTGCGCTCAATTAATGAAGGCGGAAGTCCTCCACGAGTTTAATGCTTGACAATCCGGTCAATATCCTCCCCATGACGCTCTCTCTCACGGAAACACGGCAAAGTCGCCCAGCAGGAAGGCTCAAAAGTTTGTTTTGACTTTGTCGGCGATAAAAACGACGCTATTCCACACACCCCAAAAAGACATTTGCATCTACGGCTCCACCGCGGTCGAGATGGGATTTGGCTAAGGTACACCCGACTCCGACACAGTCGGCTGACGATGTAAATGATACATTTAATTGCCCCCAAAAGGTGAAAGAGTTCTAACGCGTTTCACAACATATGCGCTGAGGAAAGTAGAGGGGGGGGAACTTAGAAGTTAAAGTACAGGTGACTTTCAGCGAGAGTAAAAGCAGGTCAGACGGACGAACCGGCCCTACCTGCAGGACACTGTGATTTCAACTTTGGTGGCAGGAATAGACGCGTTGAGCGGGTCGAAGTCGCCTATCGACGCCATGTTTAAGAAAATGTTGTTCATCCTGCCAAAGAAAGCTAAATGTTTTGTTTGTCTTGTCCTCTGCCGCTGGTCCAGCCCACCCCTCTCTGTGTCTCCCTGCCTCTCTTTGTGAGCGACTGCGAACGAGAAATGGAATGAGAGCCGCTTCGGCGAGAAGTGGAGCAAAGGTGCGGAGAGAGAGAGAGAAAACCGGGAGATGTGATGTCACTCTGCCTCTCTTTCTCCTTCACTCTGTGTGTTTTTCCGTCCCCTCTGTCTGTCCTCCTCCTGTCCGTCTTCCACTCCTCAATTCATCTCACTTCACTCCTGCAAACCTCCAGCTTCAGTGAACGTAGCAAATTAGTGTGTGTGTGTGTGTGTGTTGGGGGGGCGGGGGGGGGGCTTATTACGTGCACGCGTGTGTGTTTGTGTGCGCGCACGACCGTGTGAATCACACATTTTTCCACTGCCCTCAATACTCGTGCACTTCAGTTCAGTTCAATTCACCGTGGGCTGTTGGCACCACGCACTCCCCTCATCCCCCTTGCATGCTGGGTTAACCTGTTAGGGGACTGGGTGGGGAAATGTGCTGTTTGGCTGCCAGATGATGTAATCAGGGTTAGTGAGGGTATTTTCACCGTTTTGTAGCAAGCTGGGGTTTGAATAAATTGACAGTCAAAGATGAATTGCTCATAGGATAATACTCTTTACAACAGGGGTTCTAATTTTCAACTAATGAAAGGGAAAACCGAAGGGTAGTGTTTCCCGATGAAAAAAGTTTCACTATCCCATAATGACAACCAAATGGTACAGGTCAGTGTAACACAACAGTAACTACGTTGAACAACTATTCACATGACGGATTTCTCTAACCCAGAATAATGAGAGGCTCCCAAAGTCCTTGACATTGCAAAAGAGTCTGGGGTTCCGCTGGCTGGTCTTCCCACCACACGCTACATAGCTCCCACCTAGCAGGCTAGCTGTCCTCAGCAACCCTATTGCCCATGACTAAATCCTTAAAGCGGGGTAGGATCCTACAGTGTTGGCGAGGTTGATTAGGTGCCTTCTGAAAAGGTTCGGAAGGGGGGGCGACTTCTGGTCGGTCGCAAGTATCCAGTCTCACCCTCTGGTGGGATTAGGGGTTGGTACGGGACCAATCTCTGTGCAGTGCCACTGTGGGACTCCTTTTCACTAGTCTGACTCTGTGCGCAACATCCGCAAGTTCCCTGGGATGGTACCAGGCTCAACCGAGTGGCTCATCTGTCTGGGGAAGAGGCCCTTTTTCCTCTCCGGGCTGTCAACCCACACCCGTGCCCCAGGAGCAAGATCCTCCCCATGACCCTGAATGTTGGTTGCCTCAGATTCCATGGGGGTGTGCAGATGTCGGTTTTGTCCTTTCCGACTGGCGCAGGTATCGCAGCGGTGGACGAAGAGCTCAACGTCCCCACGCCATCCTGGCCTGGGTTGCCCCGGTGTGACCTGCCCACACCGAGCCATGAACCAGTTAAAAGGACATGGGATTGTAGCTTGCGGGGTGCCAGGAGCTGGAGGCGATTCTGGTTGCCTGCAGTGTTCTTCCAACGGCAGCGGAGGAGGCCCTCAAGAGTCACAATGTTAGTCCACTGCAAGTAGAGAGCGTTAGTATCTGTGTCCAACGTTGCAACTCTTGACCATGCGGGTCGCTGACCAGCTTCCACCCATCTCCATACATGAGAGAGAGCTGGGTCGTTGTCATGGTCCCGCCAGGACTGTTCAGGATCAAAACTCCAAAGGTCGGGGATTATGGATGGGACCCTGGGACCACCAACACTGCTGCCTGAAGGGTCTTCATGCAAAGCTTTGATTACCTGAGTTGAGGTGTGCCGCTGTCCTTCCTCAAGAGCAGAGTGGAGTGTGGTAGCTTCAGAACCTGGGTTGAGTGTTTCCCCAGAAACATCAACCACAGCCCTCAATCCCTTTAGCAAGTCCAGACCAATGATTCACGGTTCCTGAATCCCTGCTAGGCAAAATTTATGGTCTACACGGTGGGAGGCAACAGTCACTGGAAGGATCCTTTCCCCCAGCATTTCAATGTGCTCCCAAGTAGCCATGGTGGGTCTGAGGCTGATGTTTTTTCAGCCTCCACGTTCCAGGCCAGTGGTGCCAGGTAGGACCCCGTGTCCAACAGGGCCCGGCGTTGGACGCCATCAATGTTACAGTCCATATACAATCCTTGGGCTTGGCCAGTACGACCGAGCCCTGGTCGTTGCCTCCTGGAAGGAATGGTTGTGTGGTTGTGGACTCAGGTGGCAGCTCTCCCTTTGCGCCACCAAGTGGAGCTGGGCTCTTTGGGGCTGGCGCTGGGCAGTAGCATGCAACATGGCCTGGCTCCCCACACCGAAAACACTCCCCTGTAAGGTGTTGGACGGCTGTCCTAACTCTCCATTACAGGGGTCTTGGAGCTGTACTTGGAGCCGGGCCTCCTTCGTCAAGGGTTGCTACGTTTTCAATCCAGCGGGCAGTTGGTCAAACACTGCTCATACCGAAGGTCAGTTGCCTAACGTCCAGAATGTTCTCCACCCGTTCCGCTTCCCCAAGAGCCTCCTCTAAGGTCGTGGGGTCAAACAAGGAGAGATGCTCCTAAAGGCGAGGAGATTGGAGTCCCCGAATAAAGGTATGGAGAGCTATGACGGATTTCTCTAACCCAGAACCATGAGAGGCTCCCAAAGGTCCTTGTAGCTGCAAAGGATTCTGGGGTTCCGCCAGCCAGTCCTCCCATCACATGCCACAAGAAGTTACTCCCGTGAGTGGCAGCCAGGCACTGGTCCAGTCATTTGCGGATAGACTAAAGTATTTTGTCTTTGCTTTTGCTTCACACAACTTTGGGCTTGTTTTTGCCATCCTTTAAGTGTTGACTGCTAACCACCTTAATGTGCATTTTAGACACAGGAGAGAACTGCTGCCTGCTGCTGCTGCTGCCCCCCCCCCAGAGTCTTGTTTTATGCCATGAAACAAGCCATTTGATGGTATTTACATCTGAACAAAATAAGTTCCCTGACAAATAAAATTTTCAGTGGGATCTGTGGCATCTGATATGCTAATGTCTTACTTTTTTTCAAGTCCTAATAGAAAGTGCATGTGCACCTTTAAAACCTACGTCTGGAAACTCATGAAACACTTTGCCAACAACACCTTGCCTTAATGAGGCAAAAAAACAAGCCAGTGTCTCGATGCCTCACTCAAAAAGACTAGGACACCTTTATTCACTTATAAAACCGATTCAGTCTTTTCTGTGTTTTTTTCAAGGTGAATTGATACAAAAGATGAACACTTGCGAACACTACTGTTACAACACCACATTCTTCGTGGGATGATGTAATTGGTGAAAATAAACAAACCAAAAAAAAAAAAGGGCTCTTGGATGTTTTAATCAACATTCAGTATTTCAAAGTTAAAGTATAAGGAACAAACACTCATCAGCATGTACATTTTGTGAAATTATATTAAAATCACACGCAGACTTTGTTCGTAAGGTGCCCCTAAAAAGGATAAGAATACGAATTTTGAAGCTGGATCATGTCGTTTTTCTGCAGCAGCTGCTCTGGATCACTTTTAGATTCATATTTGTAAATATAAAGTTGAAGTAAACTTTGTGAAAGAGAAAAAAAAGAAAAACATTTAAATAGAGAACTCGGAGGTGCACAAATGCAAACAAATGTCCAGCTTGTTTCATTTATGCAGAACTGCTCAACACGTCCATTAATTTAGTGTGGTTGGCTTTAATCAAACTACCTTATATTTGATTGATGTGTACTTTTCTGCTCCATGTCCCTGAGTGCTGAGCAACACAACAGTTTTGATAAGGGATCAATTGAATGATTCCTCCTGAATTGGACCCTGAACAATAAGGGAGACTCGTACACAGAATCCCAGACTTTGCAAATCATTTGTATTTTTTTTGTTCTTTTGAATGTTGTGAAACTTTTTTTTCCACATTATCTTCTGGTGCATGTCCACTTAAACACAGACTTACTGTAACACACTTCATACCTTTAGAAGTCTGAGAATTCTTTGTTTATCCACCTCAGTTTTCACTATGAGGTTATTTGTGCTGTAACCTTTAGGTTGTTGAAATTCCTAAATAATTACCTTTTTTGTGTAGGAGCACCTTTAGAAATGCTTCAATGATGCCCTCAGACCAAGAAAAAAATGCTGCCGGCAAACACAGGTACTATTGTTAGATATTATAGGTAATAATCTTATGGGCAGCATGGGGGCACAGTGGTAAACTCTCCTGCCTCAAAGTCAAAATATTCCCTGTTTATTTCTGGTGGGCTTTTCCAAAAACACACAGGAGGATGATTGACTGAGGACTCAAAAACAACCATAGGTGCGTCCATGTTTATAAATGTGGTCAACTGGCCACCAGTCTGGGGTGTACTCTGTCAAGTGTCGACAAGGAGCGGGCATCTTGGAATGAATGAATTAATTTGCAAAACACCATAAGTCTTGCCTTGCACGAAGGTAACCCTTACCTTTAAATAGAGTGAGGGTAACTCATAGGTGATTATGATTGAATGTACAAAACCTACCTTGTTTTGCATTTTGAATTATCCAGACTAAAACACTCACATTAACAGAGGAATTTCATTTTGAAAAGTCACTATGGGCCTTCATGGCAAAGAGTAATAGGGAAATACTATATACTAATTTTTCATTTATTGCATCAACCAACTAACAATCCAACAATTATTTCAGCACCGAATAGTTTAAGCTGGTGGAGATAAATCTACTTATGCAGTATATTTACATTTAAAGGCTGTTTCTGTATTATTTTAGTAAATATAGATATGGTGCTTGTGGGCATCAGTTGAAGTCAGTGACCCCTTGTGTGGCAAACACATCCACATTCCAGCTTCTACTGTTCTTGTACACCTAGAATTTCATGACCCTCAAGGCAAATATGAGTTTCAAACAGACCCCCTTGGAGTGATATATTACTTAAATACATTAACCAAATTGCTCTTTAAACTTTGTATTTTGTAACTCATTATAAATTTCTGTTTTCCAGTCATTTACCTTCACGTCAATACAAGATGTAACCAAAAACCTGAGGCAAATACCCTGTATGTTCAAACATATTTGGCCACGAAAGTGAATACTGATTCTGAACCAGGACAGATAGCCGGCAATGAACTCCTCCTTGTGATGTCCATTACCTGAATCAATACCTTTGGAGGTACCCAAAGGAGGTACCAAATAAATAGAGTTCAGCTACAGCTATAGCAAGGTACCAGAGAGTGCAAACAACACGTTTTGGATCTTGGGAAACACCATTGAGCACAATCAAAACATTCATTACATCACAAGTCCCTTACTGGACAATACTAGCGCTAATCAATATATGTTCAGCTGAATATGAGGTAATATGAACAAACTTTGCTGAGTCAGTGTGAACCATTGAATCAGAAAATTCAGTCATGTTGTAATTTTTAGTTAAACACCAGTTTGAAAAATCTTTACACCAAGAGGGCTCCAATCCAGCTTACATTCCACTCTTCTTCAGATATTTAACCAGATGCTTGGTAAAGCATCTGAAGGAGAGAGGATTGTAGCTCGAAACATCATACTTATTATGCCCCTACAAAATGTTTGTTTTTAGGAAACAGTTCTATGTGATTTTTATTTGTTGCCATAGCAACATGGAAGCAATGAGCAGGAGGTAAATTCAACTTACGGCCATTAGTTACAGTAGTGTGAGTACAGTAGGGGTCAGCAGCCCTGCAGTTGGTAGACGAGTCTCTCTCCCTCTTTGCTAAGGTAATGTCTGTGAATATTATTTATTCAATAACAAGTTAGGAAGCAATTTAAGTTTGTGACAATTAAAACTGCTGTGATGCTAGTAGCTGCAAAGTTAAGTTAGTTATATATTTTGCGTATATATATATATTCGTGTTCCATCATTTCCATCATTTAAAAATGCAGACATTTTGCTGTATTGTTTTATAGTTTCACAAGATTCCCAGTAAACTTCATGGAAACTAATCATCTGTATCCTAGAGTTTTTTTGGAGTGTTTAAGATAAGATAAGATAAGATAAGATAAACTGAAATGGAAACATAGCCCATGACAATGCTAAAATAAATATCTTTGCTTTGGAGCCCTCTTGCTGGACGGATTTTTTCAAACCTTTGTTTAGTCCATGTTTTTGCTCCAGCACCTATCCCTAACTGGGCAGCTGATCCGTGTGTTTTTCTTTTTTTCTCAAGCTTTTTGGTATTATTTAGCTAAACATGACTTACCCCACCAGTCAAAGTCTGTACCAATCCAAGCATCAAAGGCATTCCACATGTAGCGGATGGCACAAACACATACACCAGAAGTTGGGATGTTGCTGTGAAAATATGAGTCAAGGCAGTGTTTCCTGTGAGCCTGGTAAGCTTTTCTAATGAGTTCAACATAATGCTGGCTGAGACCAGACAGTTAGACTGCAGCTGAGTGGTTGAGGAATACAACCGCAATGTATTATTTAATATAATGAGCCCAATCAAATAACCCAGCTTGTAATACACCCTAATCTAGCTATATATGTGTATATATATATATATATCTATGTGTGTATATATATGTGTGTGTGTATATATATGTGTGTGTGTGTGTATATATATATACACACATACACATATATGTATATATATGAATATATACATTTATAAATAGATGTGAATATATATACATGTGTGTGTATATAATATATATATATATATATATACACACACACACTAACACACATGTGTGTGTATGTATGTGTATATCTATATTTTTTTTGTGAAGTTCAGCAGAGGATCTGTTAACAAAATAAAAACATTTTGGCTGGTTGATGTGTTTTTTCTAAAACTTTGTGAGAAGATGATCTTGAGTTTGTGGGCTTGTTTCACCTCCCTTCCATGTTTAAGTGAAAAGTAGACACTGCTGGCAGTATATACAATAGTGACATCATGGATAATAAGGGATGAGGAATCACATTATGTCAAATTTGCTTTGTCTTTGTGAAAAGACAATGAATGGGTTCATTTTGGAGTCTTCTTTAAAAACGAATGCACTGCCAGGGGAAATACTCCCAGTGTCAGTAACCATAGATGCCAAAATAATAATTTTGTATTTCTTTTTGAATGTTTCCTGAATCCCATGTTGCATCATACATTTGTTTATATTTTTGCAAATACATCTTCTATTTCCTCATGCCATGGCACAACCTTTACACGACAACCATCCCAAATAGTCAAACAGGTAAAGACAAAATACAAGTATGTGTTTATCTCTGTGTAGCATTTTGTTGAGATGATAGATAAATGGGATCATAAAATGACGCATCTTAGTATTAGTCACTGTGTTTGCTGGCTAACCAAGTAGCTAAATATAGCCATGTTTTACACACCACACACACAAACACATGCATACACACACAAAATGTGCAGATGTGTAGCATGAAAGCATAAACTATAATGGCACCTCAGGACAGACATCATACCACCATTCTCTTCATGTCGTTGGATGGGAAGAGTAGCTTCATAGATACTCAGGTGTAAATATTACCAGTAGAACACACACACACACACACACACAAACACACAAAAACACAAACAGAAAGAGAGATGTTCATCATCACCACATCAACCTAATGCTCACATTTTGGCTTATAAATGGTAGCACTGTAAACACACACACACACACACACACACACACACACACACACACACACACACACACACACACACACACACAGTACTGTGATAGGAAGTCAATATCTATTAGTAAAAAATCGTCTACCAGATCCTAGAACATGCATAAAGCATTAAGCCATTTGTTTGGAAATTGCTGCTTGATGATTACAATCACAGTACGAAAAGTAATCTCACACATCTATATTAGACCCAGAGGTGTTAAACACATTGACTGTTCATGTATTTGAATGGACTTACATACATACCACAGAGGTGGTATTTTTCAATTTGAAATGGTCATTTACTATTTTTCTCAAATATTTACAAAATGTCTCATATGTAATTAAAAATATAGTGGGGTTTTGTGTTTACGCTAATACTGTGCTCTAGCTCAAAGAAGAAACTGATCTGAAATCGGGACTCGGTTTCAAACATGTTTCAGTTGCAAACAATATTTCAATGAAAGGCAATCTATGTACTATTTGATGATATATTATAAGCTTCATCATAACATGTAGTTTCCTATGCTGTTCTACTAACTCCATCTCTTTTTAGTTGCTCTTTTAATGGTTGAAATCCTCATTCTCCCTGTTGATAACAATCCTACCCCAAAAGTCAGTTTGCAAGCACTGTTAGAGTGATGCACCAATAAGTTGCCAGTGCCACTTCCTGTGCAAAGAAAGCTGGAATCCTTTTGAAAGTCACCTATGTTTTGCTTTTTCAACGCAGCACTGCTTAATATTAATTTTGATGGACGTTTATAAAAGTTAGAAGGTTGCAGTGAACGCAAATACAACTGTTGACTGTCAGGGTTAAAAGTTACTGACACTCAGCCTCTTGACATGCAATTCATTCTCACCTCACTGAAATGAGAGAGATCTATTGCAATGGATTAAATACAGAGTGCATTCTCTGTCAGCTCAGCACACACGAAGAGTCCTTCCAAACCCACATGTCAATTGAAATGTGCGGGTGTGTATACATATATATGAGACAGTGAAACACCTTATTGCATATACAGGGTGTAGTTTAAATATTTGTAATATATATATTATGATTTATGCATCATACACCCCCGTTTATGTGTGTGGTAATCCACTTGTGATTCTGTAAATGGGGAACAGGCATGCTTTCCTAAAAGGCACTTCCCTCCAATTTCACAGTGACATGCTTTTATTGGCATATTAAAAACATTGTTCTTCCCAATCTGTTTTGCTTGATAAGTGTGATCTGCTCAGGGGGGGCAAGGCTGATTTCTGTAGGCGCATTAAGTGAGCAAGCAGCAGTATCACAGCTCATCAGTTCTGGTCATAAAGCAGCGGCACTGATATTTTTAGCCAAAGGATTCACTCTCTGGATTCTCAGAGATAGAAGCCAGGGTGGTGAATATTGACTGTCCTTTCAAGTCTCACTATCGCTCCTGGACAAAGGTCTTTAACAATTCCTTTTTGCATGCTTGTTTTATCTCTGGAACCCACTCTACTTTCATTTGACTATTTTATTACATACATATCATCCAGCTGTCTGAGAAAAATTAAATCAGAACTTGCTGTCTATATTTAATACATTCAATTGATATGAAAAAAAGTCTCACTGAATGAAAATGCTAGCACATGGCCCAACAATGGTAGGGATATAGCACATTCAACTGGATTAGTGGCAAGGTGCAAAGAGGGAGTGATTTCTCTGAAAAGGTGGTCCAATATTTGTTCAACAAGCACATTTTCCTCATTATTTTCATGCAAGTCTGAAGCGAGCAAAGCAAGCCATCAGGAGACAGAGATAAATCGTCTTCCAGCCCAATAAAGTTAACCTGTATTGATTTTAATCCCTCATTCACTATAAAACACTTGCAGCAATACACAGCACAGTCCAATTATTCAGACATATTTGACTGTGAAACCGGAGCATCCAGAGGGAACCACACACCAATCAATGTGTTCAGTGAACAGATTAGTGGAAGATTGAATAGCCAAACTCTTCAAAGATTATGTCACAATTAAAGTAAAAGTAAATCTGCCAGCCCACACTTTTTGGCTTCAGTGGTTTTCCTTGGTAAACTTGATTCTCTGGCTGGTGAACTTGTATAGCAGAAACAAGACTGTCATTTGATTTCCCCTAAACAGTAAACGTACTGCAGATCTGGCTGGATGGAAAATAGATGGACAGGTAAGAAAGACTCGTCTGTATGCTGGAGACAGGCTCTTAGGGTAAAGACACACATGACTGACATCTTACAACTAGAGCCTGTGATGGCTGACTGTTGTATAACCTCTGATCGCATGTGTCTTTGCCACAACGCTGCACTCGAAAAGATTGCTGTTATACAAGTACAAAATATGGTCTGCACCTGGATAAGCGGAAATATCTCTCCCCAGCAATAGATGTAAAGCATCTGCATTTATCATTCATAAAGAAAAATCAGAGTATATCGTTGTGAACAGAAATTTAACATTATGCCTGAATTCCCCAAATGGGGATCAATAAAGTTTTATCTTATCTTATTATTTCACTGCTCTGATTTGCTTTCTTAATTATCATTCTGATTATAGTGGCATGTTAACTTCCACCGACACCTTTTCTTTTATACCGTTTCTTTTACAAAGATTAGCTACAGGTCGAAACCTTGCCAAGCCAAATCTGTTCCATTTTCTGAGCCGTAAGAATGTTGATGTTCTACTTTGTTTGAAGATGATATGACTGTAACCAAAGACAATACTTCCGCCTGAATGTCCTGAATATTCTGCTCCCTCTCTGTCTATCAAACCAGTTAGGGCAGATGTTGCTTAGAGCAACAACAATTTCAAATGTGTGTGTATATTTATAAACACACACACACACACACACACACACACACACACACACACACATATAACCTGAAGGAAAAAACCTGTGGCAGTTTGGTAGTTGACATAATAGAGGTGTGTATAAGTATGATTTTTTTTTCATAAAGTTCTTCAAGCGTTGTTTTAATGTGCAATAAGCAATATAATTTGTTTCTTAAGACTTAAAACAATCCTCATTAAATCCAATCTATTACTGTACATGAGTGAAGGGAACAAATCTAAAGGGAAGCTCGACATATATAGGCTCGAGCAAGTCTCTTGAGGCCAATTAGCAGTTCGCTGCTCTCAATATATTTGAACATTAAATATTGATGTTTTCATTACTCTTCATATTAATTTGTTACTTCAGGGGGAGTTTTGCACATTTGTCAACTCTGTTTTTCCCTTTTTTTCAGCCTATGAGTAAATCTTACTAAACAATACTTTTTTGTTTTTTGAAATTATAGTTACAGGAGGAATAGTACCTAGACACAAATAATTATTCTGTGTAGAATGAATGAATGATAAATAATATGATAAATATTTATACTGTGAATGTGTGTGTATATACATATATATTTGTATTTATTTGTTTATTTATTTTATTATACTTTGTTAATCCCTTGCGGGAAATTATTTCTCTTCATTTAACCAATCAGATAAACCATGAGCAGTTGGCAGCCACTTAGCAGCACTTGGGGAGTGGTTAGGGGCTCAGTTCATACATAAAAAAAAAGAAGTTTTATATATATATATATATATATATATATATATATATATATATATATATATATATATGAGGGCTGTCAACCGAGCTCAGGTTTTACATTGTTCTGTCATGTTATTGATGGGAAGAGAAATAGAGTAGGAGTTATCTGGAAGGAGCAGTTTGTTTGGAATGTTCTGGAGGATAGAAAGGAGTCCGAAGCTAGAACTTGAGGGCAAGATGTTCAGTATTGTTAGTGGCTATTCCCAACGGGTGGGATGTGAGTTAGAAGAGAAGGATAAAGGAGATGTGGCAAAGGCCAAATAGAGGATGTACAGTGACCTATATGGTAGAATGGACATAAAGGAGAGAGGGACTGATTTATACAGGGTGGCGAGGCAGAGAGAGAAATTGGAAGAACGTGCAGTAGGTAAGATTAAGGATAGAGAGGGAAATATATTGAAAGATACCAGAATGAAGATTACTTTGGGGCTTTTATTAATGAGGAAAATGAAAGAGCAGCAGACATCTAGACTGTGGTGAACAACAAAGCTTCAAAATTTATCGAAGGTGAAGTGAAAGGGCATTGAACAGGAGTGGAAATGAAGGTGTCAGTTGTTTTTGACTAGATCTTAGAGTGGGAGAGGATGCCTCAGGAGTGGAGAAGTATGCTGTTCCCAATTTTTAAGAACAAGGAAGATGTGCAGCATTATGGTAACTCCATAGGAATAAAGTTGATGAGCCATACAATGAAGCAATGGGGAAGAGTAACGAAAGCTCGACTAAGACCAGAAGTCAGGATTTGTGTACAACAATATGGTTTCATGCCAAGGAAGAGTACTATGGATGCTGTATTTGCTTTAAGAATGTTGGTGTACAGAGTTCAGAGCTGCAATGTTCCTTTGTAGATCTAGAAAAATCCGACAGGGTGTCGAGAGAGGAGCTATGGTACTTTATGAGGAAGTCTGGAGTGGCAGAGTGATATGTAAGACTGGTGAAGGACATTTATGCAAGCCATAAGACATTAGTGGCATCTGCTGTAGGTGTGATGGAGAAGTTCAAAGTGGAGGTGGGACTGCATTAGGGATTATCTCTGAGCCCCCTCTTCCTTGCTATGGCCAGCTGAAAGATGAGGTTAGAAAAGCAGCAAATCTCTATGGACCGTGATGTTTGCAGACGACATTGTGATCTATTGTGAGAGCAGGGAGAAGGTGAGGGAAAACCTTCGGGGTTGAAGGTTTGCCCTGGAAAGGAGAGGGTGGAAGATCTGCTGCAGCAAGACAGAATTCATGTGTTTGAATAACAGGGCTCAAGTGGAACAGTGAGGTTACAGGAAATAGAGATAAAGAGGATTTTAAGTGCTTAGGGTCAGCAGTCAAGAGCAACAGTGTAGAAAAGAGGTGAAAAAACATATGCAACCAGGCTGGAACGGTTGGAGAGAAGTGTCAGGAGTAATGTGTGTTAAGAGAGAAACAGCAAGAATGAAAGGAGTGGCGTACATCACGGTGGTTAGACCATGGTTGTTGTATATTTCAGAGACAGCGGCATTGAGGAAAAGACGGGAGGCAGAGCTGGAGATGGCAGGGACGAAGAATTTGAGGTTCTCTTTGGGAGTGACAAGGATGGATAGGATAAGGAATGAGTCCATCAAAGGGACAACACATGTTAGTTTTTTAGGAGATAAAATTTGAGAGGTCAGAGTGGGATAATTTGGACATATTCAGAGCAGGGATAGTGAACAATAGAGAGGAGGATAATGAGGTTGAAACTACCAGGTCAGGGGTCTAAAGGAGGGTCAAACAGGAGATTTGTGGATATAGCAAGAGAGGACATAAAGTTAGTTGGTATGAGAGAAGAGGATTTTGAGTGTACTCCTATGTAACCATTGAAAGATAACGAATACCTAATGTGGGCATACTTAGACTGTTCAGACATACACAGTAGGACATATTTTCCACAAAATTCTAAACTAAAGGGCTCCCAAAGATCCGTCTTATTCTAGTTCTCATAATTAGAATATTTGATATTGGATGTTGGGAATTTCTATTGTTATGAAAAGAATATTTTAAATGAGAAGCAGTTCTCTGAGGCTATAATCAGATACAGCCAGTGTACTTCTGCATCATGTCATTACACTGCAGTACCACCATGTGGTCAGAAGGCATTAACACAAGATGTAAAGACAAATATTTTGACAGTTTTTACTTCAAAATTTATTTTCAGACAGCAGCTGACATTTTAGTCACTTGAAAGTAAGCAGGAAACAGACAACACTCATATTTACAAAAGAGCATATTTACAGCCCCCCCCCCTTTTTTTTTTACAAAAAGTTTCACGTACAGTAAGAAGTAACTAAATTTCAGCAGAGTATTTCTTTGTCGACAACAATTCATGTGCAAGTCAACTGGACAGTCTCTGTGTTAAATCAGTGCAGCATGGTAAAAAAGTGTTTCAGAAATGCATTTAAAGATGACAAAAGATCTTGTATTCAAAAGCACTTGGAAGCATTGTTTACAGTATCAGCTACCAGCATCCTAACAGGAAGACAAAATGACCTTTTCAAACACATTTCAAAGACATGGCAATCCATGATTACCTGATTGAGGGGGAAAATCCTGATCTGACAGTTTGAGATTCTTTACTCACCCTCTTCATTTCAGAATTTTTCAACGACACCGCACATACACCTCTGATTTTGAGAAATACAGTCATCACACTATTTTTGTGCAGTATTTTGTTTGACCATTAATAAACAAACAGGAAAAAATAAGCCCAAAGAATCGAAAAATAAGAGCATATGAGAGTCACACTTGAACAGCAAAATGATATTTTGAAATACTCCAGTTGACAGACAGAGACAGCAATGGTGAGGACCACCGAAGATGGAGGACAGACGAAGAACATGTCACGTAGGACACAAACATCTTTCAAGAAAATATGCTTTCAAATAGTAGGTAATCCTTCTCTTTTATGGAAGGTAAGACTTGACTGCTTTCGGTTTTCAGTCGTTAAGTTCTGCATATTTACTAAGTTCAGAGAAGATGGTAAATACTTATCAGGGTTACCTTGTTATGAGAGGGCTCAAAATCCTGAACAGTGTATTGTATGTTTCTGCTAAAGAAAACCACTAAAATCTACAGATTTTATGAGGAAACTGACTCAACGTCAACTACAAGGAAACACCCAGCTGCTTTGACTTTCTTTACTGTCCTTTACCCGGAAATGTCAAGATAAGATTCGGCATATTGTTTTTTGTAGGTCAGCTCTGCAGGTACAGATGAAATCAAGATCTACAAATACATCCAAGCAACAAAATTATGACTGCGTGACTGATTATGAAATTTGATTTTCTGATATCTGTTTTGACAATTAAAATTAATTTCAACAACAAATGCAAATAAAGGGCCCTTTAAAGTGTACAGCATGGCTGGAAAAAGTTTTAGTTAAAGTTACGTTCCTATCTTTTTTTAGTGCTATTTAGTTAGAACTAAGTTATATGTAATTTAGATGGTCTGGTTTACTTCTTAAAAATGTTGATTTGTTAAGTGAAATCCAAAAAGCTGAGTCTGATAATTATGGGAAAGACCAGAGCTACACCAACAAAACAATTGTTTACCCTTTCTTTTTTACTGAATATCCTTAGTTTAGTGTAGTAACTGCATTTTTAGCGTGAAGGATGAGATGGTGATGAATTTAGTTGCGATAATTTCTTTACAAAGTTTACTACTTCATGGTTGCAAACAAGCACCGAATTTCCCCTAAGGGGATCAATAAAGTATTATCTTAGATAGGGAACCTTCGTTTTAATAATCTGTATGACTGCCTTAGCACATTTAGGCCATTGGTTTCCCATTACTGTTTCTTTAGTCACTTCTTGATATTTTTAGGTGATGGAATTAAGATATTGTTAACAATGATACATGCATGTCCCGAACAATGTTGATTGACTGATGGTATCATGTTGATTGACCTTTCTTTAATCAAGAGCAAGAGACCGTTCAAGTTCAGACATAGTAGGAACGCTGCCAGCGGGGCCAAATGTGTTATTTCTAAAAAAAATTTTTGTTCTAGGGTAGGGATTGAAAGGTAATAGCTGCTGAATAGCAAGCAGTTTCAGTCGTAATTTGGTTCTTTGATAAATATCACAGACTTTAATTGACCTGGAGAGTTTGACCCGAGAAATTGTTTGCACGTGAATGGACTCTTTATTACTGCTTGGGAAGCAGAAATATTCATGAGAAATACTCCAAAATAATTTGTTTTGGTAATCAGAATATTTCATCAATTATTTTTTAATCCACAACTGCTGCAAACAAGCAAAACATCACATCGGCTGCTGCTTCAAAAAAGGCCCTATGTGTATAGCTTGTATCGATATATGTGTTGGATTTAGGACTGGAATGTTGAACGACTAGGACATACTCCATGGTCCTTTTTTTCCTGCTTACTATGAAGGTTGCTGTCCGCTTCAGCTTCTCCAAGGTTATATTTGGTCCCTGACAGGGTCCACTGAGCTTTTGAGCTTTCTTCACTGAGGCATTCTGGTCGATTGTTCAAATGTGTGTTTCAACTTCTCAAAAACAGATCCTGTAGAACATCTGTGAATTGTCAGAGATAATCATTTTGGCAACCCTATTTGGATTTCCATTGAGGACATACATGTAATTATTAACAATTTGCTATTTAATGAATGAAGGCAAATTGATACATCGGAATTACCAGGAAATAGATGTCAAAGAACTCCATCCTCAAGAGATCCTTTAGCTTCCCAAATCTTCACTGTGCGGTCACTATCAAAGATACACACAGACATAGTCAGTCAAAATGTCTTGTTCATCAGTATATGCCTTAGCGAAAAAAGAAAAAGTGAGATAACTCACTCTGAAGCTGTGAAGAGTTGACTGCTATTGGAGGCCATGCCGTTGATGGGGCTATCATGTCCCCGGACCTCACCGAGGGGTGCAAGTGATTCAGCACTCCAGAGACGCAGCAGACCTCCTCGGCAACCACTCAGCAGCACTGGAGACCCTGGTACCATTCCAAGAGCACTGACCCAGTCTGCCAGGGCACTGGCAGACTGATGGAGACAGCAAATGCCCACAGTTAAGAAACAAGCTTGATTGGTTTAGAATTTGGGGGGACGTTAGCAAATCTCTACTTAAGGACATTCAAGGATGTTTGAAGAAACTAAATCAAGGTCATTTTGTTTGCAATCGTCCATATATTTCTTCAACTTGGTTAGTTTCATTTTCATGTAGCAAAAACTATGTGGGCTGTGTGACTCCATGCTTAAAAAAGTGAGGATTCCAATTATGCATAGATTACTGGCATGCTACCCCCATAAAAGATTATACTTATAAATACAAAATTTATAGGTGTACTGGCAAAATCAGGGAAGCAGAATACTTGTGGTTTCAAATGATTTCCATGAGCAAGCCATATTCTATAAAACGTCCATATTCTTTAATTGGTATAAGCCATCCCGGATAAGTTTCAATTAGATATGGACTAAAACTACAGTATATCCTCAGATTGAACAGAATTTTCATCTTTGAGGCATCTTTCAAATACACTATTATTATTCAAAAAATATTTGAAGGCAACATGCGGAAGAGGATTTGTTGATAGAACTTATCTGGATGAAATTTATCATGTGCGATACTAATCGGCCTACCTGTAGCATTTTCTTACTCGCCAAGTCCCATTTTTTGATGTAGTAGTCTCTTGAACCACTGTAGAAAACATCTCCATGCACAGCTAGGGACTCCACGCTATCCTGATGAACAGGGTCAAAGGTATGGCAGCAGCTGACGCTTCCCTGAGCACCTTCTGCTACCTCAAACATCTGAAAGCCAACAAACATAAGGCCCTTAATCATTCCTGCAATTAGCTTTGTCATTAAATGTTGGTGTGCGTGTGAAGTACTGTACTTTAATATTATGGTCTTTGGAGCCGCTGAGTACAATGTCCTGTCCATGACTCAACTTATCTACGGTCAGACAAACAACTGGTCCCACATGACCTATCAGCTTCCCTGTAGAGACAAATCTGAACGAGGTCCAGAAAACCATTGTCAATCTTTTATGCAGACTCGAAAAGAATTAATCAGAAGACATGTGCGACTTTACTTGCGGAGATCCCACATGCGAACAGCGTTGCCAGCGGCAGCATACAAGAAGGTGCCTGAAGGATTGATTGTGATTTGGTTGATCTGACTCTCTCCTGGTGGGATGGATAAACTCCTGACTGAAGAACAGGTGTCCCCTGAGCCCACCTGGCCTGATGACCTGCCACCAAAGAAATGTTTAATAGACTTTCAAACATTCTACTTAAGCATAAAGGTGTAGAGCAATTTAAAGCAGGATTGTGTACTTACGTAAGTGTCCGTATACACTTGGCATAGTCTCGGATGTCCCAGACTTTAATGTAAGCAGTGGAAACAGTGAAGACCAGGCTGGAGGTGTATCTGAAATATGATAAAGAAATGTGAATGAGTAGACGGAATTCATCATGTATGAAAATACAAGCTATATTATTCTTGTACCTGACTGAGACAACACTGTTTGGATGATCCGCAAGAGACATGATCTCCTGACCAGTCACCAAGTTCCACACCTTACATGTTCGGTCTGGGAACATGCACAAAGTATGCACAAAGAATTAATAATACTCATGGTGAAGTAAAACAAACCCAAAAATACTGAGCTTCTATTAGTTTTTGTTTTTACCTTTGGATCCTGTGAAAAGCAGGTCATCAGTAGCATCTACACAGAGAACAGGTTTGGTATGCCCCTCAGCAACATAGACACACTGAAGTTTGGTTCCACGAATGTTTTTAGGAGCTGTCACAGGGTTGATGATGCCTCTTAAAATGGACATGAAACAAGAACTTCAAATGGGGTTCAAAATCCTAGCAAAACGCTATTCAGAATCAATTTGGCAAAACATTGAGTGTTTGTTGTGACTGCATCATATTTTTCTGACAAGAAAAAGATCCAGACCAATTCTTAAGATGCAGTCAGTTTGTCCAATTGTTACTTAGATGAAGTTCATGTTTATTCAACATGATCAATCAAAAATTTGATCTCTCTTGTCTCAGTATAACACAGTGTGAGCAGTCTAATGGAAATGAGGCATAAATTGCTCATTTGTATGTTCACCATTATATCCCAATATGTTGTGGATAAGTTGGTTATATCCAGCACCAAAGCTAATTTAAGTCTAAATTGTGCTATAAGTGCAGTTAAACTAGAGTATCATCAGAAGATATTTTAATTTGAAAACTTGGCGTAATCTTTCAAGTTGCAGAAAAAAAAAAATTCTGAGGAAAAAAAGAACTTACAATGAAACAAAACAAACATTACCTATTGTCTTCAAGAGCAGGTGACTCCTCCAACCTGAAAATAAGCAATGAGTACTTACTCCGTCTTGTAAAAGAACAAACAACAGCCCATCATTGTCTGTTTACTCCACATGCACACTGATATTTGTGTGAAATGTTATACTTGTATAATGCTGCCATATTACTGTGAAATAAGATGCTAAATTTAATTTACAGGTGATTTTTGCCAGACGTGGAACTTGATTGCTGTCACCCTTTATTCTTGTATAGCTCCTCTACTAAATCTTAGAACTTACATTGTTTTGTAGTCGCTGCCTTTAGTTTTTAACTCTGCTGTGTTGGCTGGAGGTGTGTGTGTGGGCACAGGGATGTGTGTTGCTCCTTTCTCTAGTGTCCTCCTGCGACTGAGGGGGGAGTACTCCAGCTGTTTCCGCTCGTTGCCTGTCGGTGACCTGGCTCCAGATCTAAAAACAGCCGCAAGTGTTAAAACTCTAACTGAGCTTCAACTCTATAATTGATATTTCATCATTATGGAATGAAGAACTTTAATTGTTAATAATTCTCCAAAATTCTGATTTTTTATCAAATCAGAGCAGTACTCTTGATTTGTCTGTCTTAAACTAAGAGATGTTGCCTTTAACACTTACAGCCCAGCTGGCCGGGCAGACAGTGCAGATGGCGAAACACTTTGCTCGCGGTCCGGCATTTGACCAATTGTGTGACCCTGCATGTCTGCCAGCCCCTCCAGGCGCTCTGTGAGGGGAAGCAGAGGGGCAGAGAAGTCTCCTGCAGGAGATTCACAGGAAAGATCCCCAGAGCTGGCATAAAGCAGCTCCATCTGGGTGGTGGTCCGCCTGCGAGCCTAAGAGTCCAGAAAGATGAGTCACTTCATAAGCTACGTCCTAAAAATAACCAGAGAAATGTAGTTTGAAATTTTCAGGACTTCCATGATTAACTTCCTGCAAGAACTATAATATGGGTAACAGAGTGTCGCACATTACCTTATTTCTTGGCCTGGATTCACCACATAACTTCATTAGATCAGATGCCAGTGTGCTGAAAAAAATAAAGAGTAACTCAATAATTCATGATAATTGTGATCATATGCAAACAAAAATCAAGTGCTGCTTGCTGTGCTTCTCATCCTTTACGTGGGATGCGTTTTATTAAATTCAATCAAGGAATTCAAATACTCATTATATTTTTTTACATCTTACCACATCTTTAATAATATATTACTATATTTCATACAGAAATTATTGACAAAATACAAGAATCAAATGGTGTAAAATGGACAGATCACACCGAATTTCAAGTCAGAGTTTGATGTGAAAGCTACCATGTATTATACTTTACGTGACAGGCAAAAATAAGGGAAACAGGCAAAAACAGGCAAAAATAAGGGAAAGGAAGGAAAGATTAAATATTGTACTAAGGGATTATAAATGTGGTGGATGCTTAAGAATAGGGAAGGCTGTGGAAAGAATGAAACATCTATGTTGTTTGGTCAGAAATCATTACATTTTTCATTGATGCATTGATAATCAGGTTGCATTACTATTTATCTATCAGGGTTGTTAACGCGACAAACACATGCACATCATTGTATTTGTTATAGAAATGCATAGTAACCCCTTTCTCCTCTGATTATACTGCACTCATGCTGAATTCAGTAAATCAGTGTTAAGTAGATACAGGAGTTTTATGTGTCTTGTTCCCATTTTCTGGTGTACTGAAACGCACCTTCATTAAACATGAATTTGCAAACTGAAGTTCAATGAAATACACATGAGGTCAGTGTTGCTACAATTAGTGCAAACACAGTCAAGGACCTTAAAGCTTAATACATTGTTTTTATAGTGTATGGATTATTTTTTACATTATTAAATAAAGCATGGAATGCTGCCTTAAGTTGTCATGTTACCTGAGGTGATGTTCAGTATGTATGAAATGGGTTAAATATATTTTAAACTCAAAAAAAGGATGGCTTAAAAGTATTTACCTGCCCTCTGTCGCTGGGCTGTGGGTGGACTCGTCACTGCTGCTGTCATCTCCATTCTCTGCATTGATATAAAAAATACTCATTTTGCCAAAGGGCCTGTCCTTGCAGTGCATTATACTGGATAGATGGATAGATGGATAGATGGATAGATGGATATATAGATGGATAGATAATCTCAGAATGCTGATGAGAGTGGGGGTCATAAGGATTTAGTTTTAAACAAAAAGAGACAGTCATTAGTTGTTGCTGGGTATTAGTCATGTGTGAAAGTAGAGACAAAAGGATGGTGTAAGCACGAAGAATTTTGGTGAACATCAAAAGCTTGGGATGTTTTAACCGTTTCAGTACATCTAGCCTGATGAGGAGCAGGTGGGGTAATGGGAAAAACTATACAAAACAAACCATGCACACCACAGCAGAGCTAATTTCTCAGAGTTAGTTCAAAAATATTGGGGTCTGAGACACAAAACAAGATTTCCTTGAATCAAAACTAGACATTTAATGGTCAATTATGGGCATCTTTAGGGCAGTTAAGCAAAGCTAATTTCATATATAAGTGGGACGCAATTCCTCCACGAATTGAACATAAAATATTACTCGGGTTCTTTGCTGTACATCGAAAATATAAAGTTATTTTCAGCACAATATTTTCAAAATTGAATACCATCAAGTGCTTTGTAATTTGAGTCCAGTTATTTCTGAATAATCTGTGTTGTCAAAGTTGCACATTCTTGGACACATCACTGATGATGTGTCAGAGAATGGGCATCAGAGGATGTTTGATAAACTGAAGGAATTCAATCTTTGGGCCCCTAGGATTAGAAAAAGTTCTGACACCAAAGAGTCTGCTTGACTGATACTCCAGTTGGGATAGAAGTGGTCTGTGAGCAGCATTATGGTATTTGCTTGCTGTGGTGGAAGAAACTGTCCCCAGCTGGAATCCATAATAATTAAACAATGAACATTGTAGATTACTGCGGCTGCTCATACTCCACTTGCAGGAAAACTCAGGCCTACAACTATCAAGATCATCTGGCTATGGAAATGCAAACAGGACCGGTGGGAGAAGATAATTATGAAGGCTCCAAAAGTTGTCCCATCTAAGTATGTCCTGACAATCTTGATTTTATTTGCAAATTACTTCAGGAATTGCAGCAGTTGTGCACTCTTATATATTTGGTTTGAAACAGCTATGTTATGAGACTAGACAGACAGACACCTAATTGCAAAGGTTTAAATTATGTGCTTCATTTATTGTAAATAATATAAATGACATGTATATATTTTATTTGTTTCTATGGTTTCCTTTGATCAGATGGAAATCTTGAAATGTGCAGGTAACACGCTCTCTGAAACAGCCACATTGCTAAACATCTCTTACTCACCTGGCAACAGGTAACCTAACTCTTGAGTTCACACCAACACAACAGAGAAAACAGAAATCAGAACAAATTCAAAAACAAAGATTGGAAAAGGGGTTACTCTTTATTCCACAGGCTCCAGTTTTGTGTCTTATGAAAGTTAATGTTAGGTTTGTTTCGATCATGACCAGTAGACAGCTGGTCTTGGAGCAAAGTAAACACATCAAAACTAAAGCCTGTAAAGATAAAATGTAGCCAAATGATGAGAGATAGGATGATCAAATAAGTGATGCAACGATGCTTGGCATGCTCGGACATGTATCCACACAGCTTCCTACCTTGAAGGGCGCTACCCAGCAAGGCGTCCAGCTCTGGGTTGATCTCAGCTTTTTCTTTCAGCATGTGGAACAACAGTTGGTTCTGGGTGGCACTGTTGATCTCCGTCTGCTTCAGCCTGCCCTCCATCACCTTCAGCTGGGAATCCTTCTGAGCTGCCTGTAGACCCTGAGAAAGATCACAGACACTCAACGCTGAAGCCTAAAGCCACTTCAGTTTATTGATCTTTGTTAGAATTTGTTCTAAAATCATGCAACCATCTATAGAATATTGTAATAACTTCCTCTGCTGCACTTGTTCTTTCCTTCCACTTTCAGTACTAGGCGCATTTCTGCCTTTGTCCAATTAGTTGTGTTAAATTAAATCTGACCTAATGTAATTTAATCCCCCTTTTCCTTTTAAGAAAGTAAATTCAATTCAAATTGGTGGCCATGGCTATGAAAGAAAGTCTGAGATGAGGAGACAAACAGGACAAATGTACTGTATACATCATCAGTGAAGAAAGATTTTACTGTAATTCATCCTGCTGAGTTGTTGACTTGGGACTGACTGTCAAATGAAGAAACAGAATACAGAGAGCAACCTTGTTGTCTGCAGCCTCCACAGCATTTGATAATAATTGAGGGGTTTTGCTTTTTATAAAAATGACACTTACAACTCCCCTGCACCATTCTAACATGAGTGATTCAAATGACTGAGAAAAAGACGCTGAAATCATTGCTTGAACCCCTCCCCCCAGGAAAAACATGATTATATTGTGGTTTGAGCCAGGTGTATTAAGATGTAAGGACAGATTAGGCTGATTAGGGAAGCAGGCACCTTATTGATGGCCATAGTCATGAAATGATCCAGGAGAAATCGGGCTTCTGATAGATTGCAGGAACTGATCACCGCGGTAACATCCACTGTGTCTCCCTCTTCCTGTGGTCCATAGACATTAAACAATTGATTAATGTGTCAGACAATATTTTTACTGATTGTGGTACCCCTGAAATATTAAGTTTAATAATAAAAGATGCTTAATGCAGGTCTCTGCATGTCACTATCCTTAGAAACATTTATATTAATTTAATTCATCAAGCACTGAAAATAAAAACACTATATCATTATTTTTGTTGTTGGATATTCATTTGTACTGTTCATGAAACTGTTGCTCCTGCACCTAAAGTGCACACACCCACCTTTGCCTCCTCCATCTGCATGATGTTGGCCTGACAATCTGCAATGCTGTCATTGATATAGTCGATGTTGGCGATTAGAGACTCCAGCTCTTCATTCAGGGAGGTCAGAGTGCGGTCGCCATCAGCGCCTTCCGACACCGTTTTTTCCCTCTTTCTTGAAACCCGCTCCCTCCGCTTGGTCAGCTCTTCTCTTTGCTAAGGTCACAAGGTGGGGGGTATTGGAGAGGTCCTAAGAGCAGGTGTTCACATTGTTTGCAATTAATTTCCTTACGACTGAATTACCTTTAGAAGGCGATTCATATCTGTTTCCATGTTGGAGATGGTCATCCTCTGCATGATTATGTCAGTAATACGTCGCTCAAGTGTCTGCCATTTGGCCCTTGCTGTTCTGTTAAGGTAGATACTTCCCATCCGTACTGGTGAGCTCCTAAAGGTGATGAATCACAGCTTTAGCGCTCTTTACACAAAGAACCAAAAAACAGGTGAACTTGTTGACATGCAATCGATTGTTTAAGCAGCGTACCTGACACCATTTGATGCCGATGCTCCAGGGGATTGCAGCCTTCCAGAAGTGACCCGATGTGTCAACTCCTGGGGAGGTTCAGGTAAGCTAACCTTCCTGCTCGCCTTGCCAGACATGGGCCGAACCTGTCGCCGAAGTGCTGTCACCTGACCCGGGTTGAAAAAAAAACCCAGTTAAAAAGGACTTAGATGTCAACCAGACTTTACTGGTCAAATGCAACGCCACGCTGTAACAATGCTCATCACACCTCTTCGTTCTTCCGGCGAAGGATTAACTCCTGCTGTCTCTTCTGAGCCTCAAGCTGCTTCACTTGGTGCTGTCAGAACAAATGCATGTATCCAGTCAGAAATGTGTCTGTTGCTTTGTGTCTGGTTAGTGTCTGAGCCTCACTGAGTAGAAGAGTTGAACTCTACAGTGTCTCCTCACACAACATCTGATTTGGAAAGAAAAGCATATTGGACCAGTTCTCGACATCACAATTTGATTTCACACTGATTCCAGATTGAAAACACTTAACAGACACAAGTATGTAGCGAAAAGCTTTCGGATTTAGATCTTTTATGTTTGGGATCAAAATTAGAATGTTACTTCTTTCTTTTTTTCATATTATGCTCAGTACTAATATGTTGAATAATAAATTGCATAATCTCTAAAATGCAAATACAGTAAATTATGAGAAGTAGGACATATCATGAATGCATAGATTAATCTTTTGTAAGAAAAACAAATTTGAAACTGCATGTTCATTTTTTTATATTAGGACAAGAGGGGCAGCTGAAGGTTTAAGGTCTTTCATGTGGCATTTACATTTCTTTCCCACCAACTTGTGCGGAGGTGGTTTTATTTTCAGCATAAGAGTATTTGCAATATGACTATAAAAGATTGATTTTAGGGGGATATTCAAATGGAAATTGTTGAATAGAGATAGTAAGGGAGTGCAGGAAACTGAAGAGACTTACCATTTTCTTTTAAACACAGTGATGTTCTTGTGCAATGTTATCCAGTACATAAACACAGAGTTTTACTTCTATTACCCATTCTTAAGTATAGTTCATGGTTAGACATACTGTCAAGATCCAAGGAAAGGAATTTAAAATCAATAATTGAAACATTTAAGTTATTTTTTGTCTGTTCCTCTCACCTCAGCTCTGCGCTGGTCTTTCTTAAGCGAAGCAATCTCTCGGTTCCTCTTGCACTCTGTGGCTCTATTCCGGTCCTGTTGTTCTTTCATCTGGCGCATCAGTGACACCTATTGGACAAAGAAAACATGGCAGTGTTGTATGAAGACGTGCTCTGTCAATCCTGGCAATGCCAAACAGGCCCAGTCTGTGTACATGCAATGTTTTAGTGGTTTTATTTTCCATTCTTCACCTTGGTCTTTTTCATCTCGGTCACATCCTGTTGCAGCTTCCTTAGTTGCTTCTCATACTGAGACTGGTTCTTCAGCAGACGAGCATGCTCTTTCTGGGCTGACTGGAGCTTCTGCAGCTCTTTGTTCATAGAACTGAGTTTCTTCTCATACTCAACTTTGATCCTCTTTGCCTTCTCCTCCGTGCATGACTCAACTGATCCTGGAGATGAACAAGAAAAGTAAGAAAGAGAAGCAGTTTAAACAGAAGGGACCCCTTTCATTTATCTTGATCTTCGATCACAAGATACCTGCACATCACAATTAATCACTATCATATTACAATCTCACCCATATTATGGAGGACTTTGTCCCTTTCCAGCTGTGTGTCTCTTATCTTGTTCTGTAGCATCACCAGCTTTTGCTCATACTGCTGCTTCAGGGTGTGTAGACGCCTCTGACTGTTCTCCAGCTCATCTATCAGCTTCTGCTTGATGGCAATCTCACAGGTGATGTTGGCCAGGTCTGCTTGGACGTTTTCTACACACAAACCCAGACACACACACGCGCACGCACGCACGCACACGCACGCACACACGCACGCACACACATTAGGTCTGAAAAGATCCAGGTTCCTGCTGGATTTTAGAGTCCATGTTGTTGTAAATTTTATGAACTGACTAATGAAGCCACACAGTCATATTTGCCTCATGGCTTACCTTTCTCTTCCAGTTCTTCAGAGTCTGACTCATCAGTGATCTCCTCTCCTGACTTGTCTGACTCTTCCTCCTCTCCATCAGCATCATCGCCTTCTTCATGGTCACTGCCCTCCTTGTAATGTACAAATGGAGTCAAAAATAGGAATCTGTGGAAGACTCTAATGCAAAACAACCTAAAAGCTTTGTGACAGCGAATTTCCACCTACCACCTCTGCCTCTTCACTGCCCTGCTCCTGATCATTGTTGGGAGCCTCCACTTTGACAGTGCTATAACAAAAGAAAAAAAGAAGACTGTTCACAGCACAGAGCTATTTATGGCCTTTCTTGTTTCAGCTTAGATGGAAATTAAAAGGCACATGCAAATCATACAAAATGTCATTAGATCAGGAGCAGATTAAAAAACATCCAAACTACTGTTATTTCATTGGGGAAGAATATTAATAATGTACATTTTTTGATTCACTTCCAGACCCACTGGCTCACAAGAGAAGGGTTTCCACACACACTGTCAAGATAAGTTGATCAAAGCCAGACTGTTTGTGTTTTTATGTTTTTTTCATTTTTGTTTTTTTAGAAATGAATGTTGCACTCATATTTGAGTTAAAGCTTTTACCATTTTCAAGCAAAATGCGGCATAAACACTAATAATTATTGAACAGGGACCATTTACTTTCTTTTTAATTCTTTCCCTGTCATTTAAATTAATTTAATTAAAATACAAATGTAATTTCCTGTAACTTTTTAGGGATTTAGGTTACTAACTTTTTGCAGGCCTGACGTGTTGTTAAGGGTTAAAAAAATTAGCAAATAGTTTTGAAAAACAGAAAAAGAAATGCTGATTTTTATTAAACAATTATCCATGTGTCTGGTTTAAGTTTTTTGTGTTTCTTGATTTTTTAAAGTATCAAAAATGCAATCTACATAAAGATATATCTAGATAAACACATAGATAGATAGATATGATATAAGATATATTTCCCAATATACTTTTCATTTTCATTACTGAAAGTAGCTGTAATAGTAATTATACAGACTTGAACATATCCTAAGAAAAAGAAAAAAAAAAGAAATCACTCTCTTTTAATATACAGTTACATATCCTGTCAAGAATTCCCAGGGATTTGATCAATATCTTTTAGTGTTCATTTTTATTTTTTTATGAGAGGGGGAGAAGGTTAAAGAAGAACAGTTAAGAGGTGGTTAAGAGAACTGCTTCGCTCCAGGAGTGTAAACCACCTGTGGATGCAGGAGTAGTTAGATGTTAGTCTGTTTGGGAAAATGGAGAGAGAGATTTTGCATCTGTAAAGTTACTCCGTGTATTCTGATCAGGAAATAGATATATAGCATTGCTGCTAAATCAACCAGTTTCATATCGAAGTTTTGACCCATTCCTGAATGGGACTGAAGCAAACCTGGCGTGTTCAACCTCTGGTTGGTGGTTCTCCTTGCACTGCCTCAGTCTTCATTGACAGGGATGGGATTGAGGGTGAGAATGGTGAGAAGGGGAAAGGAGGGCAGACAGGTCACAGAATTGACGGGCAAATATGGGAAAATTTGCAGGATGGCAGAGAGAATCAGAGAGTGAGAAACAGTATTTTTCAAAGAGAAAAACTCAGTGCGATAAAATGCTGCATCCTGGTTATGTTGCTGAAAATCCAGCTAAAAAGAAGCATTGGATCAGATATGGCTGGCATTTCCTTTACATCATTGTGATACACCTATAATATGTAAAAAAGCTCACTTGTTTGGATGAATCCAATTGAAAGATACTTTCCCAGCATACATGATTTCCCTCCAAGCAAGGTAAAGTCAAAATTCTGACATCATTCAGCCACCAATCACACTCTTCAGTTTACCTCTTTCTTTTCTTTTTTTCCTTCTTCTTCAGTTTCTCTAGGTCCTTCTTGGCCATCTCAATGACATCGCTGGCCTCCTTCTCTGGAACAAAGACGGCCGGGGAGAAGGAGCCAGGGCCGGCATAGAGCGAAGAGCGGGTTGAAACGCGAGACAGGCTCTTCCTGAGGTTCTCGTTCACGGCCTCACTCTCCAGAAGTTTGGCTCTGAAGGACACAGTGAAGGACACACTTCCTGGTTCCACCGTTGGACTGTTTGCATGATTGTAAGGGGAAGTGCAGCCTTGGGCTAATCGAGAACAACAAATGGTCAACACAAACCTGAGCTCCTCAATCTCTTTGATGTAATTCTGAATCATGTTCCCAATCTCTTCATTCCCTTCACCTGTCAGCAGACACATCACTTTGACATGTACTCTTATGTACAATTTTCCTGCAGAGAATACCTCACACATTAACAAAGATGGCGGCACACAAGTTCTCTATTCTTTCTTGCTTTTACTTGTGATTCTTTACAGCTACAGACATTAAATAAATGAAAGATATGCTTTTTGACATGAGCAATGCTCCAAGTGCTTTGTGTGTTTTGTTATCGAGGCTGGTTTTTAGTGTCTACCTGCTCTGGCGAGAGCCTGGTTTGCCTGGTCGCTTAGGATCTGAGTGAGCCTGGCTCTCTGAGCATCGATAGTCTCCTGCATGGCTTTCAGTCGGACCCTTAGATTGTTGTTTTCAGTCTGTAACATTGAGTTCTCGTGCACCAAGTCGTTAATACCCTCCATGCCATCTTCGCCAACCAATCGCTTCCCCTGAACATCACAAAGACAATAAAAAGTTTTTTGCTTTTTTTCAAAAATACTTCTTCTAAACTGATGTCATTCCATCAGCTATCCCATTTCAGTTGGTTTCTGTCTTCATACCGTCTTGTATTCCATCAGCTCCATCTGCAGTCGTGCAATCTCTGTCCTCAGGGCACTGATCTGTTGGCTGGCTCGGTCCTGGTTCACCATCACCTTATTCTTAATATTTCGGGCTCGGTTAGCGTACTTCAGCGTGTTCAGGGTCTCCATGAAGTCTCTGTCTGATGGGCTGATGCAGGCGATCATCACGGTTTGACTGAAGGATAAACACATAAGACATGCTTATTATCCATTAACTTGCAGCTGCGGAGAACAGCTGTTTAGAGGTTACTTTATAGTCTGCAATGCAAAGCACATTGGTTAAATATTAATCAAAACGCCAGCAGCATAAAAACATGAAACCATTTTCATGGTGAACCTATATAATTGGAATTATACTGTATTGACAGATTCATCAGAAGACTCACATGACGGAAAACAATTTTGGACCTAGTTTTCCCCTGCCCAGCCGCGGGTCACCAGGGTACCCCCTTGAGCCAGGCCCAGGGGTGGGGTTCAATGGCGAGGCCCTGGTGGCTGGGCCTGCACCCATGGGGCTTGGCTGTGCACAGCCCAAAAGGATGACATGGGTCCCCCTTCCCCTGGGCTCACCACCCACAGGAAGAGCCAAGGGAGTCGGGTGCTGTGTGAGCCGGGCGGTGGCCAGAGCAGGGGACCATGGCGGTCCGACCCTTATCTGCAGAAGCTGGGTCTTGGAGTGTCACCTCTCTGGCAGGGAAGGGGCCCGAGCTGGTGCGCGAGACTGAGAGATTCCGACTACTTATTGTCAGACTCACCTCAACGCAAAGCGTGGGGTCTGGAACCAGGCCTCTTGAGAGGGGCTGAACTCTTTTTTTTACTCTGGAGTTGCCCCCAGTGAATGGCACCGAGCAGGAGTGGGCATATTGATTGACCCCCGACTCAGCGCCTGTACGTTGGGGTTCAACCCGGTAGACTACAGGGTAGCCTCCCTCCGCCTTCAGGTGGGGGGATGGGTTCTGACTGTTGTTTGTGCTATGCACCCAACAGCAGTTCAGTTTACCCACCCTTCTTGGGGTCCCTAGGGGGGCTGCTAGAGATCACTCCTTCTTGGGACTCCCTTGTTCTATTGGGAGACTTCAACGCTCACGTGGGCAATGACAGTGCGTCTTGGAAGGCCGTGATTGGGAGGATTGGCTCTCCAGTCAGAACCCGAGCGTTGATTTGTTCATGAACATCTGTGCTCATTACAGATTGTTCATAAGAAACACAAGGTTCAGGCATAAAGGTGTCCATATGTGCGCTTGGCACCAACGCACCTTAGGCCACAGTTCTTTGATCGACCTTGTGGAAGTATCGTCGGATTTGCGGCCTCACATCCTGGACACTCGGGTGAAAAGAGAGGCGGAGCTGTCAACTGATCATCACCTGGTGGTGAGCTGGCTCGGGTGGTGGGGGAGGAGGCTGGTCAGACGTGGCAGACCGAAACGTAATGTAAGGGTATGCTGGTAACGTCTGGCAGAGTCCCCTGTCAGAAGGAATTTCAAGTCCCACCTCCGATGGAGCTACATCCACATCCCGAGGGAGGCGGGGGACATTGACTCTGAATGGGCCATGCTCCGTGCTGCCATTGTCAAGGTGGCAGACTGGAGTTGTGGCCGTAAGGTGGTCAGCGCCTGTCAGGGCCGCAACCCTCGAACCCGCTGGTGGACTCCAGTGGGGAGGGATATTGTCAAAGTATAGGAGTCCTATCTGGCCTTTTTGGCCGATGGGGCTCTGGAGGCAGCTGACAGGTACCGGCAGGCCAAGCGGCATGCGGCTTTGCTGGTCGTTGAAACAAAAATCCAGGCTTGGGAGGAGTTCGGGAAGACCATGGAGAACGAATTCCAGTGGGCTTCGAGGAGATTCGGGTCAACCATCCGATGGCTCTGGAGGCGAAAGCAAGGCTCCGACACTGTATACAGTGGAAGCGGGGCGCTGCTTACCTCAATGCAAGACGTTGTAGATCGGTAGCAGGAATATTTCTCAGATCTCCTCAATCCGTCGAAACGCCTTCCGATGAGGAAGCGGAGCCGGGGAACTCTGAAGGGAGTCCGCCAATTTCCGGGGCTGAAGTTGCTGAAGTTGCTGAAGTAGCCAAAAAGCTCTTCAGTAACGGGTGCCCGGGGGTGGATGAGGTCCGCCCTGCGTTCCTCAAGGCTCTGGATGCTGTAGGGCTTTCCTGACTGACACACCTCTGCAGCATTGCGTGAATGTCGGGGACGCTACTGCTTGACTGGTAGACTGGGGTGGTGATCGGAGGGTGTGCTCCAACTAAAAGGAGATCACACTCCTCAGCCTTCCTGGAAAGGTCTAGTCAGCAGTACTGGAGAGAAGGGTCCATGGAGTCGTTGAATCTTGGATGCAGGAGGAGCAGTGCGGTTTTCGTCCCGGTTGTGGAACAGTGGACCAGCTACATACCCTGAGCAGGGTTCTTGAATGGGCTGTTAGGTCCCTGTATGACCGGTGTCTGAGCTTGGTCCGCACTGCTGGTTGTAAGTCGGACCCGTTTCTGGTGAGAGTTGGACTCCGCCAGGGCTGCCCTTTGTCATCGATTCTGTTCATAACTTTTACGGACAGAATTTCTCGGCGCACCCAGGGCATTGAGGGGATCTGGCTTGGTGGCCAAAGGATCAAGTCTCTGCTTTTTTGCAGATGATGTGGTTCTGTTGGCTTCATCAGACCGTGATCTCCAGCTCTCACTGCAGTAGTTCGCTGCCGAATGTTAAGTGAGCGGGATGAGCATCAGCACCTCCAAATACAAGACCATGGTCCTCCATCGGAAACCGGTGGAGTGCCCACTCCGGGTCGGGGAAGAGGTCCTGCCCCAAGTGGAGGAGTTTAAGTATCTCGGGGTCTTGTTCACGAGTGAGGGAAGGATGGAGTGGGTGATCGACAAGTGGATCAGTGCAGTGTCTGCAGTGAGGCGGACTCTGTACCGGTCTGTCATGGTGAAGAGGGAGCTGATTCAGAAGGCGAAGCTCTCAATTTACCAGTCGTTATACGTTCCTACCCTAACCTATGGTCACGAGCTGTGGGTAGTGACTGAAAGAACAAGATCGCGGATCCAAGCGGCCCAATTGATCTCCGCAAGACGGCCGGACTCTACCTCAGAGATAAGGTGAGATGTTCGGCCATCCAGGAGGAACTTGAAGTAGAGTGAGTAGAGTCGCTGCTCCTCTGCATAGAGAGGAGTCAGATGAGGTGGCTCGGGCATCTGGTCAGGATGCCTCCTGGACGCCTCCCGGGGGAAGTATTCTGGGCATGTCCATCTGGGAGGAGGCAACGGGGAAGACCCAGAACGCACTGGAGAGACTATGTCTCTAGGCTGGCCTCGGAGCACCTTGGGGTTCCCCGGGAAGACCTGGGCCATGTGGCTGGGGAGAGGGAAGTCTGGACTTCCCTGCTCCAGCTGCTGTCCCCATAACCCGACTTTGGATAAGCGGCAGAAGATGGATGGATGGATGGATAAATGACAGACTAGTACACACCTGTTACCACCTAGTGAGTCCTGAAGCAGCCGGGTGAGTTTGGAGTCTCTGTAAGGCACATGGGTGGAGCGTTTACTCCGGTCTCCCAGAGCACTGATGACATTTCCCAGGGCGAGCTAAAGAAAGAGGAAAAGGTAAAAAAAAAAAAAAAAAAAAGTTGATTGCAATGTAAATAGAGGCTCAAAGATGAAGAGGCACAGGGTGTGCCATCCATGTTCTCACCACATGGGGGCCGTGTTGTGATTCAGAAAAAGAAAACTTGGGACACAAAACAAACACTCAGGGTGGAACTTTAAACAACAAACAATCCATATTATGTGGCGGGTATTACAGGAACCAAACAGAACAAAAATGATGTAAGACCTATTTTGAAAAACACTTGCAAAAAAAAAACCCTTCTAACACATTCATGTTACTAATGTTGTTATGGTACAGATTATTTACAGCTAGTAGATGATTTGCTCAGTTCCTGGAATTAAGTTAAGAATAAAGTCCTGTTCTGCAGCACATACAACCACCCACATCAAACAGATTCAACTAATAAAGCAAAAACATGGAATTGGTGATCTCACCAGTCCACAGTTGATGGAGATGCCTTCTTTTGCTCTGTCTCCTGTTGCTCCAGTTCTCTTCAATCTCTCAGAACCGGCCAGATCCACAAAGTGGAACTTTGCTGTCAGTGTCTCAAACTCATTGATCTCTGAGTTGTTTGCCAGGCGGTTGTCAGTTACATTGTCCTTAAAGCAGAGAAAATAAGTTAAGTCAGCCACTGAAACGGTTTTATTTCAAAATTAATTACATGTATAGTGAGAGATAGACCTCACATTGTTGTCAGGAGAGCAGACTCTAACTTGGCACAGGTGGATGGTGAAGATTGCATGAGAACGTGAGCTCTGGACGTTCATCTGAGTGCTGGCAGTGGTTCGAGACAAAGCGCCCAGCTTCAGACATTGGATCATCTGTGACAGGCAACAGGGAGGACAGAAAATGAATGGCAAAGTATCAAATAAGTTTTTGTGATAGGTTTCATGATTTTCTCCCTTACAAATGGATTTTGGGTTGCCAAAAACACAAGACAGATGGCCACAAGACATTATATTTTTGAAAATGAGGAACGTAACAATCAATTTGAATCTCAATTTGAGGTTTCTTTTAAAGGTCCTCGTGTTATTAAATACTCTTATCCAATTTCCTTCCTTATTTGAATCATTTCACTCTGATTATTAAGCTGCTGTTTTGTAATGATTTAATTTAATCATTGATACAATCCTTAATTCTATTTCAAAAATTAGGTTTTGTATTATCTTTCATTGTCATAAATCAGCTTTTTGTCTTTACAGTATTTTGGTTTACTGTTCAATATTTCCCTTACTTTATTCATGTGTTATTCTGTGTTTTACATGTAAATGTTTAGCCCAAGAAAGTTTGGGGGGGGGGTCCTCTTTTTTACTGTTCTTCTTTGTGCCCTGTTTGCTAAACAAAACATGACGTAAGTCCCTTTATTGAATCTTTCAAAATATAAACGTATGTGCAGATTAACAGATTGGAAGATTCAATTTTTTAACAGGGATTTATAAATTTCCCTGGGGAGAGCTATGATGTCTAACATATTTTGACCAACTCCATCATCATAATTACTGAACAAGAAGAGCATGGGTGGGCTGACCTCAGCAGCAGAGGTAACAGTACGGGTGGTAACCCCCACAGTGTAGATGCCTCCATTGGCGTCCTCATGGATTTTGATGTTGGATTTCTGCTTCCTGGTCTCAATGTCTCTTGTTGTGTCGAACAAGTCCAGGACCTCCTCGTTATAAAGCTAGCACAGCCAAGAAAATTTAAACAGATGATCACATTAAGGGAGAGTATAATGCCATATAACACTTCCTGCCATCGTCTTTGACCCTCAGCTGCTTCCTCTCCACCTGTTAGCAGACACTTTTTGCTGGATATAAATCAAGCCTGGAACTGACCACAGAGACAGGCTAATGACAGTTTAATAGGTGTAGAGTCATCTGGCTGCCAAATCCCCAACACTGTGAGCTGGCCTTTGACCTCGTGCTATCACTAAGTTCAGCTATGGCACTAATTATCCTTAAGTGGTTGTTTTTGAGTTGAAATATAGAATCAGAGGCGAACAATGAATACCCTTTAGAAAATAACAACAACAATACTAATGTAGTGTTTCTTGTGTGTGTGTCTGTGTGTGCTCCTGCACCTCTAGGAACTGTGCATTGATCTTGAACTCCGGGACAGGCTTGCCCTGCTCAGTGGCAGCCTGTCTACGCTCCTCGATGCCTCTGAACAGGTGGTTGACAGCCCGGGGAATGATACCCAACTCGTCCTCGCCTATGTTTACGTCAAAACCAGTTCCCATGGTGTAGGTCTTCCCGGAACCAGTCTGGGGAATAGAGAGTCAACAGTTTTTTCCTTGAAAAACAACAGTGGTTTGGTGCTGCTGTGTGTAACAGATAAAGTTTGGTGAGTTTTTGCATTCTGAATAAAGTCTCTAAAGGGGGTTGAAAAGATAGAGGGGGGGTGAAGCTTCTAACATTGGGAGAACCAGAAAGGATGGGGTAGTTACCGCAGTGACAAAAGGAGGAATGCGACATCGGACTCATATTCACATGTCACTACTCTACTCCCTGCCGGTATGGCTGAAAGAAACCCTGACAGGAGTGTATATGTGTCTGCGTGTGGTGACGGATGAGGAAAATGTGTGTGCACTTGCATGGCATGGTCGTGTGTATCTCAGAAGGACACCATGAGGTAGTTTCATTCTATGGGGGCCATACTTTTGTGAATAGCTTGATTATGCAGAAACTTGTGTTTGTGCATGTGTGTGTGTGTGCGTGTGTGTGAGTGTGTGCGAGTGTGTGTGTGTGTGAGAGAGAGAGAGAGAGAGAGAGAGAGAGAGAAAGAAAGAGTGGCTCCACTGCATCTTGTGAAAGGCCCTTTGATAGGGATACAATGGTAACATTAACAATGCAAAGGCAGAATAATTATCAAACAGAATAGTGAAGGAGGAGTTGAAGGGCAAGAAGAAACCTTAGGGGAGTTGGAAGCAGCGCTTCCACTGCAGTCAGAAAACTGCCTGGTAAAGACAAGAAAATCCTCATCTGTGGTTTTCTTAAGGACATTCCAAGCCGAGAGCAGAACCGTTTTTCATTTTTCTTTGATTTAATGGGAACCCATTTTTCTGGGTTTCAATAAATTACGGTAACACAAAACAAATTCAAATTTATTTTCGGCCAGTTTGAATTTTAAATACAACTGTATACTATTCTTAAGTTTGTTTGTTTTTTTCCCATGTATTGGTCAGTAGTTGTTTAAAGTGTACTGAACTTAACATAACAAGGTGTCAATGTATAATCATTATAATTTTTCCTGAGTAAAGATTTTATCACACTCCTGTCTGGCTAACTAATATCAAAGTATTTAGCTTAGGATACAGCTACCAGCAGCAAAACTGTTTTAATTAATAATGTAAAAGGTATATATGTATACAAATACCACAATATGTATCTTTAGTATTTTGATTATTTTGCAACAGCTATATTTAAGTCAATTTATTTGACTTGCTCCTACATGTTTATGGACTAAACAAACAAGCTATCATAGATGAGGTGAGGAGGCTCAAGGGCAAATCTTGTTGCTTAGTGTCAAGTCAGTTGTCCAAGTCCCTTTTGAGTTTTTATGCTAAGCTAAGCTGTAATTGTAGCTATATATTCCCCAGCAGGTTGAACTGCTGGACCGTCAAATTTCATTCATTCTCCGGGGGTTTCTCTTCTCCGGTTTAGTTTTAAGCCAACTCTATCTCTGCCTTTATTGACGAACCCAACATCAAACTGATGTAGTAAGCAGGTTGGAGCATGTCAGCTGATCAACTGAGGTGATCTAAGGATGTCAAACAAAGTCAGTGCCATAACCATAAATCCTGGATTGTGAAGCAAGTCCATCACCTAGGGCGCCTTGGGTGTGGATGAATGAAAAGGTGTGTGTACTTTGCCAGTGAACAGATTTGATAAAGGCTACACGAGTGAAGTGCAAATACATGCATATTTCTTAGTGGGTGAAAGCCTCTTGAGTACTTGTGCATGCCAATGAGATGTGTGCAGACATGCGTCTTAGAACCAACCTGTCCGTAGGCAAAGATGGTAGCATTGTAGCCTTCGAAGCAGCCTTCGATCAAGGTCTCGGTGCAGTGGGTGTAGATGGTATCTTGCTGGGTGTCCATGTCGAACACATAGTCATAGGTGAAGGCCTTGTCTTTACCCAGGACCACCTGTGGCTCCCCGGGCATCACATAAGTGCAGATGTGACAACCTTCAATCTTCTCTTTCGCTAACTGAGGACGGATCCTGGTTGACACACAGAGAAATAGATTTTAAATATTTAGATGGTTAGGGTAAATCAACTACATTTCCCACATTAGTCTAAAACACATTTGGTGGTTCGTGAGGAAGATGAGATGATGAGATGTACTTCAATGATTAGGAAATTGTTTAAAGATTTGCTCTGGACCATTATTTTAAAGTCCAAATTTGGCACGCCAAACCATAATTTACTTCCTCCTAACTACCAAAAGGTGTGAGACTTTGTAATAGACCATGGCATTGTGATATATTTAGCAATATGGAAAAAGGGAGCTTTTATGAAGTAATACCATTTTCCTCAATAATATTGCTCAGCCCTACCTGAGGACTAATGCTAATATTGTAAAATATGTGAAAATGTAAAGTCAAATACTGTATAAACATTACCAATTCTTTGCCCGAACTATGTTTAAAAAATCAAATATACAGCTATGTCATATACAAATGTATATCCATCTATATATATGGAGAGAGAGTGTCAAAGTGGCGCAGTGGATGGCGCTTCGGCCTAACAGCATGAAGGACCCTGGGTTCGATTCTGTTAGGGGACCTTTCTGTGAAGAGTTTGCATGTTCTCAAGGCCAGATGTGTGAACAAGAGAGTGAATGGTTGTCTGTCTGTATATGTGGCCCTATGACTGACTGGCGACCAGTTCAGGGTGTATATCGCCTCTCACCCAATTGCAGCTGGGATAGGCTCCAGCATTCTCTGCAACCCCAGAGTATGATAAGCAGCAGACAATTGATGGATGCATGGATGGATATACAGAGAGAGATAATAAATACTTCTCAAGTATGTTTAATAGGAACCCATTTGTTTAAAGCTCCAAAGGTTGTATTTCCAAATCTCAGACACATCCAAAGCAACTCTGGGATGCAGGGAGGGACAGGGTGTCACTGTGCTTGTGCATAAAAGCCCATTTGAGAATCCTTCTTTGACTTTATGACATGATACAATCACCTAAAGTTTTGATTATGACAATGCAACTGAATAAAGGTCATCTTTTTCAGTGTTACTGCCCCTGCTCACTGTCTGTGGGTGTGTGTACGTGTGTTTGTGTGCGTAGGGGACCATGCAGGGCCAGCACGTTCTCCAGGCAGGAGGCAGTCCGCACAGTACACTGCAACCACTGTTCAGGAGAGGGAGTGAGAGCTCTGAGTAAACATTCCCACCCTGGATTTCATTAAGAAATTGCTCTGTCAAATAAATATGCTGTTGTTGTGTCATTTCCTCCATGGTGCACCTCTGCCTCTCATCACTGAACTCACTGTGCACCTGAAGACGCGGAGGAACTATTGGAGGCAAACCAAGGAAATATTTGGACATATTGGAAGTATTACACACTGAGACCTTACAGCAGAACATTTACTTTGGAGGATATTACTGCATTAAACTAGAGCTTTTGGGAGAGGGGGGTTAAGTTTAAAATGTAGGTTGAAGTTCAGGTGGGTGATGAAGACTAGGGCTGAGGGGGGCTTATGTTTTCAAAGTGGAACGGAGGGCCTCAACAGGGGCTCCAAACTGCTTTACAGAAGGTCTGGTGAAAGTGAAATGCATGGCTTTGTTAGTAGGAAGTCTATGATGTAAAATACTTTACATGTATATGATTGGCAGTTCAGATGATTACCGGTATGTGAGGTTCAATGTTTTTCCCATTTTCATTCTGCCTTGTGTCAAATCTGGCTACCATAACTTTATATAGTGTATAGTGTAGTGTTTAAGTATTTATCTGTGTCTGTGTGTATTTGTGTGTGGTACTTTGTTTGGCATATTTGCAATCTGTGTTTTTACAAATGTGTGCCATGTTTTGAGTGCAACAATGCATTAAAACAATTCCATTTCATCCAAGAAGGAATCTTTAGAAGAAGTGAAGCTAGACAACACACACCTTGTTTGTGTGCGTTAGTGTGCCATCAGACCCAAAATATTTAGCAGACTGTGTAGGATTTTAGCCCTGATGAGAAAACAGGACAGTTGAGTCAGAGGGGGACTGACAAATGCAGGTGACACTCAACCTGCAGAAACTGCCCATACGCCTCTTCTAAGTGTAATTTATGTTTCTGTGATTATTACAATTTTCACAAAAGAATTTACTTGACTATAAGTTGAGAAATAGAAATTAAGGATGCATAGATTCCTAATCATAAATCATAATCATACTATACAGATGTAAAGCTTGTTCAGTAAACAATGATGGATGATCTTCAATATTAAATATCAACTGATATTGTGGTTTTGAAGATGCTGCACAATATGACCTTTTCCAGCCATACATTATGTCCCAAATGGAGAACTGTCAACATTAACTAAGATTCAGCAGTTCTGATATTCTAACTTGATATTATAATTCTGGTTCCTGAAAGATCAACTGGGATTTGACATATTGATTACGTGTAGATAATTAAAGGTGCTTGGAATGATATTTCTATACTAAATATCGCAACACTGTGCGATATTTTGTATTTCCTTTTTTTTCAATCTTAAATTACTGGGTCAAAATTCAAAGCAGAGAGTTTTATATTAATCCCATTATCCGCTAAAAGCTTTCCAAGTGTTCCTGATTAACGGGTTCATCTGAAGAGACTGACTTAACAGGAGGAGGGTGTGGGTGCATTTCAGCCATGAATCTGGATTTATCTTTTCAGCCACCTTGCCACATCATGACATAGTCTGTGTCGTAATGCAGTGCAACAATGGAGACACTCACTCCTGCAAGTAGAGAGTTAAATCTCTGAATTAATCATCACCTGAAGTATTAGAAGAACAGTGATGAAATATAGACAAAAGAAATACTTCATGAGATGTGAGAGAGTTTCATGTAAACAGAAGGCTTAAAGAATCTGCCGCTGACGGCTCGTGGGTCAGCAAAAAAACAGAGCAGGTACAACTTTTGGATTCATGATTAACTACATGGCAAAAATATCAGCTACTCTAGATAAATTTGAAACAGAGTACTTGTTTCAAACCTGACGTCAAAACAAAGAGATGAGGGTAAGGCTTCATGTTATGAGTGTGACAGACTTTAGCTGTTATTACCATCAGACAGGCTTAACTTTATGGTTGAACCCAAAACACTGTTTTCTACAGATGAATAAGGGCTACCTTTCAGCGCCATGGAGACATACAGCAGTAATCCACCTTCTAGACTGACACTAACACCTTGCAGGCAGTGTCTCCTAGAAATTTGTCTCCACTGCTTCCTGAACACTCTCATTTTATTAATGCTAAATGCAAGCGTTTACTTACTCGCGCGCAGCCCCCTCCCCCGGTTAATTCTGTTTAACTCCTATGACAGTTTTAGTCAGTTGTAAGAAATATGAGAGATGAAAATACTTAAAGGATTCAGTGTTGAGAGGATTAGAGATATGCTTTCACTAATTAAACCATGGGGGCCTAACATTTCTCACTAGAAAATAATGGTTTTGTAAAGTTTTCACTTCAGTACTATGTGATATTTTGTGTGTGATGACTCAAAGTGTCTTATCATCAACCTACCATTCCAGAACTGCCCTTATCTACGGATAAATCTACTTTCTTAAATGTTTGAATGAAAAACACTTTCACTCAAGCTTGTTTTTGATCACCTTTATCAGTCATTTTACAACCACCAGTCCTTTTGACAAATGTTTGAATTTGAGTAATTTTAGTAATTATTAAATGAGGTAACATATGCTCTGGCTGATGTGAAGAGGTAAAAGTCCAGAGTTACAGTCCTAAACACAAACACACAGACACAAAATACCAAGATATGCAAAGAGCAAAGAGGATTTGACAGACCCTCTACATGTGACAATTCCAGTTAGGCTTTTACCTCTTCACATCAGCCAGAGCATATGTTACCTCATTTAATAA
>CAAKHD010012386.1:0-39319 GCA_901007705.1 Fistularia tabacaria
CACAAACACACACACACACACACACACACACACACACACACACACACACACACACACACACACACACACACACGCGCACACACACACACACACACACAAGTCATTGTAGTAAACTAATTTTTTGTTCTCTCTGGAGGTCAGGGGATGTGAAGTGCTTTGCAAACATCCCAGAAATCTAATTTACTTTCACAAAAAAATAATATTACCTTTTCGCTTTATACTCCAAAGTAATTAATCTACAATATACCACAGACTTGGTGAGGGACTGGCTGCTATTTGCTTATTACTTGCAAATCTGTTACCTTTAAAAAGAAACAAATTTATTATTTTTCTTTTGGGGGGTTTGGGGTATTACCTGAAGTTTCACCTTTTGGTAAAATGTTTGTCGGAAGAGGGAAATCGTCTTTATCTGCCTTTTTCCTCACTCTGTCATTACATTGCTTTGTCATCATTTCAGTACAAAATCTACCCAAATCAAATATTAACAAAGGAAGATGGAGCAAATGGACCTGGAAGAAGGTCAAAAAGTCCTATTGATCATCTGACAGTAAAACAGCTGCAAGTCTGAAACACATCTGATGATATTACAAGCCATTAAAGCTTGCCTGTTAATGTGTCTGTGTTCTGGGAACACCTTGTAAGGCAAATATTCTATGTCTGCATTACTTTTTGCATGGTGTGTTTACAGTACGGACAAGTTGCAGCACGACAGTTACTGTGCTACTGTAGAACAAGGTTGAAATTGACTCTGGATCCCAGTAATGCAGTCCTGCAATATTTCTCACAAACAACCTTTATGCAGTGCCTTGCAATTGATTCTTATTGATGTAAGACACTACTTGTACTGTCTGGTTTCCTCTGGGAAAACACATACTTCCCAATACAATTGCAAGTTGATGCTTGACAAGTATTCCACAGCAGTCTACTGTGTTAGACATATTGAATGTCGGATACAATATTTTAAATGTATTGGAGCAGAAGTATTGAGTTGCAAAGCTTCAGTGTTTCTTCTCAGTTATAGAGTCAAAATGCAACTAGTTTAAACCCTATTAGGTTATTGCCATGGTCATGTCCTGTTTTTATTTTTCATTTTTTGTTTCGCTTTGTTTGCTTTTTACCTGTGTGGACTTTTCACGTATCCATTGCTTTTCAAATCTGGCCAGAAGGTGGCAGTATTCTTTCAGCTTAGGCAGCACAGCTGTCTTTGTATCTGGACCCCAATAATTGTTTGTGTAGCATTTTGGCTCAAAAATGTGAATTGTAATTAATTTCAAAGCCACATGCAGATGGCGTCCTGACACAGTAATTAATTTTTATTGTGAGGGTTTGCTGTTGGTTAAAATTGGTATCTACAGTCAGCAATTGAATGAAATACAATCATTTGCCACTCTTGATTGTTTAACATATGTTTGGTGGGGAAATGATGTGCCATCATCGTCAGCTGACTTGGAAAAAATGATTAAAGGTAACATGTGATAGTAAGGTTTTGTAATTGCTCTCTGACAATAAGTATCATTTTAATAAGGACTGCAAGATACCAGTTAGCATTGCATGGTTGTGCATTTTGCTGAGTTCAATGTTAATTAAATAATCATAGAGGATTGATAAATCTTGATAATTCCTCTCCATTTAGGACAGGTAGCTATAAAAAGCAAGGATGATTACTGATTATTGTTCACCTGCCATATAGTTAATTGTGAAACATGTATTAATAGTCAAAGAGCAACTAATAAACAGGAAGGACTTCTTCTCAAGTCTTTCCTTGTTACATGAATAATTAAGGTTAGTTGTTAATAATGTTCTCAAAGTGCCAAAAACATATCGAACAATAAGGAGGAAGCTTTTTTCCTCACTTATACAATACTGTTGAGGAGCTATCAATGTTTTTTTAAGATGTTTATAACAAGACATTTAACATAAAGTGTTACCTGTTTCAATTGGTCGAAGACTAAATACAACATATCAAACACAACATCATTTAAATAGTTTATTCATATTAAAGAGATTTTATGATTTTTGATCATTAAGGCATTAATTTGGGGTTGTTTTCTCTTTCAGACTGACAATATCAGCAGAATGTCCAATGCAGCTGGAAGATTTCCCAATGGATGCACATGCTTGTCCTCTTAAATTTGGAAGCTGTGAGTAAACGCACCACTAAGTAAATGTAAACAGTGAGTAATACCATTGATAGCATAGGAGATGGTACACTGTCAATATTTCATGTTCATGACATGAAATTCAGTGACATGTGAGCCTTGAGTGTTTGTAAACCCATCTTAAGATGATAGTAGGTCATCAGCCAGGATGTTACCACATGGTTTTAAATGGCAACAGCTTCAGGGTCTTTCCATGTAGAGGTCACATAGATGGATTTCCCCAGTTGTGTCTGGCAGCCTGTGCCCCTCAGGTGCAGAGCTATTGGTGTCTCAGAACAGGACATAGCCAGATAGACAATGACACCCTGCCTCCCATTAAGCTATTAATCAACATGTCAAGGCTCGTCTTTTGCTTCCCCCACTGCCCTTTGTCCTTTTTGGGGGGGAAATATCTGAAAACAAATACACTTTGCAGAAACAGCTAACCACATCCATACACGAACATACACATACAACAACAATTACATACACTCTTACGTGCGCGTACACAGACAGAACCTTAATGTGTAACCTGGGCAATTAAAATTTAATGGCACACCATAAGTATGCACAGAGCTGCATATATGTACTTTGTGTCTTGATTTTCTTGTGAACCTGAAGCTATATACTCAGCCTCACATGGCTTCAGTGGTCCAAAAATACCATGACAACTCCTGTTACTTAAGCTTAAGAATCTTAAGTCTTCTGCAACTTCAATATGGCGCTCACTACACACATAGCTGCTAGCCTGATGTCATGACATTTGACCAGTCCTACACCTGCTTTAGTCACATTGATCTGAGGTACAGTGAATTTGGCAGCTTGATACCAAGTGGTTTGAAAACCAATTAACTTATCAGTTAGCAAACAAAGCAAGGCATGCTTTAAATAATTATCTAAGTTTACATGCAGTTGTGTTTGATCGCTGCTTTGAAGATTAAATGTAATTTGATGACATATTACCTTCAGTTAAAATTAAATAGAGCCCTATGTGTTCATGCAGGAGGACACTAAGATGAACACACAAAATGAATACGATCAAAATCAATATTTCAACAAAAACATGCTAAAAATAGTTGGTGAAGTTTCTTGCTGGGGAATCAACATGTCATATTAGTTCAACATTTGGCAATGATTAGTCTTTAATTACATACACTTTTATCTAACTACATCTACAAATAATGATGAGATGACCAATGGTTGACCAAGTGTTCTTTTCGGGAAATAACTTCCTGCTAATATAGGGAACAAATTGCCAAATACTGTAAGATATATACATATACATATATACACACGCATACACACAAACACACACACACACACACACACACACACACACACACACACACACACACACACACACACACACACACACATATGTGTCTAAAAAAGCTTTTACAATTATGCTGTCTCTTACAACAAATCATAATTTTTAGCAAAAATTGGAGGAGGAACATTGATGAAGTATGTCGTTTCAAATAATGTTTCAAAGTTAAAGTGACAGTTAAAAAACCCAGTAGGGGTTTTAAGCTGTAAAAGTTGGTGCCATGCACCCTGTTCCTCTGTTCCATTAACCCTAGCTAATCCTGTGATGATCTCTGATAGACAGCACTCGGCCAGTCAGGGCTTTCAAAGTCAGGGTACAACTGCCCTGTTGTGTTAATCACCTTTCATGGGTTAAACTCAACTATCAGCCTTCTTTGCGGTTCTCTGCCTTATGCTCTTTTAGCTGTAATACAACACTGTAGTGGTACATATCGATGAGAGATGAGATTTACTCTCATGATCCCATGATTAGGAAATTGTTTATCGTAGATTTTCATTTTTTGCCACTGTTGTGTTGTTAAAACATACTGTATGCATTACAGTAAAGAGTTTTGGATGATGAAAGTGTGCTCTATAATCTCTCTGAAGAATTCATTGGTTAAATTTCCAGTAGTTCTTGAAGCATGAGTCATCATAAGGTCTTTATTCATATAAAAATGTACATACATAATTCTAACAATCATCGATCATCGTCTGGTTACAGTCATGTTTTATTCGTTATACATTTGAACTATTTAAATTGATTAATAAGACTATGGAAAAGATGTAGCAGATTTGTATGCTTTCTCTTTAATTCGACTCAACATTATTAAGGGAGGACAGTATCTCCTCACTAGATTCTCTGCACAAATGGGTGGATTAAGTGTATTTCACACAATCAGACAACCACACAGTGACACACACACACACACACACACACACACACAAACGCAGCAGTTGAAGAAATTAATTATTCTAAATCAATATGCCACTAAATGTGTTTTTTGTTTTTTGTTGTGTATTTATAGGAATACTACCACATTGCTGTCATCTGCACATAAGCTTTTTTGTGGTTTAATCATGTTTGTGTCCTGCATAGTCACACTAAAAAATAATTAATTTGCATATCACATTTTACTTGCATATCATAGCTGGAGTCTATTCTTTTACCTGATTGTAGAGTTTAAGGTGCCAAAATGGAAGTATTCTAATCATATCCGTGAATTGTATCAGTAAGCTGAACTAAAACTATGCAGTATTCCTGTGTTCTATATGTTATACAGTATTTTTGAGCAAAGGAGTAGACCAAAACGGGTACTAAAATAGGCTTTTGGGGACCAGAAGAATGTATCAAAAGGGCAAATTGCAGGTGCAAGCCAGAAAAATAACAATGTTAGTGCCAACTGATATTTCTATACATTTTTGGCTTGCCTCAAGGTTATTCTATCGTCTTATGAGATCACAAATGATCTTTAATTGCTGCTTTTAGACAGTAACATGCACTCAAATTAAATTTTGCTGATCCAAGTGTATTGGAAATATTTTTTGTTGGCCGCTATTGCATTTATTTCACTTGAGATCAATTATTTGAAGGTCAATAGACTATGAATTCCTCTATTATCCCAAACATCAGAAACCCAAATTCGAAATTAATGGCTCATAAGTATTATATTCAAATTTAGAAGTATACATCGATCTTTCTGGATGTGGAAGCTCAAATATTCAAGTCCTAAATCATTGTCTTCAAAATGACTGTATCTTTAAATGGTTTTGATTTAAAATATGTGTCTACATTTAATTTTTATGAGTGATCTGCAAACTTTTTATTTGTTTTTTATAGAATATGGTTTTATTCTAGTAAATCTGACATGGCAACATGGCAGCATCATATAATAACTGTGTTGATTCAAAATGTTGATTGCTGTCCAGATGAAATTGCATCTTGATTCTTCATGTATTGTAGTGGAGTGCCAAAGTGGAAGTTTTTGAGGGCAGGGTCACAATAAACTACCAGCATCATCGTTCTTTTTTGTTTTTCTTTATAGTTAGTACTTATATACTCCAAAATCCCAAAAGATCCTCTGGCAATGCTGATGATACTCCTGTTGGCTTCTGCTCATGGCTTGTGGCCTCAAGCCCTTTTTACAGTTCTTCGTCAAGCAGAATTTGAAGTAGAAATCATGCTCTTCTTCTCACAACCCATTTTTGACTCTCGGTGTTCACCTTAAAACGTTTGACTTTGTATACTATGGAAAGCTGTTTTTCCATTGTTAACTGGGAATTCATCCCAGTGTTTTTTCCAGTACTTCAAAAAGGTAAACAGAAGTTTGTGTGTCTATCTTAACCTTAAAAACAGCTCAAAGACTGCAGAGGCATCATTACATTGTGACATTAATGGCATTTCCATGATATCCTGTCACCATTTTTTATTTCCATTATTCCTGTTTCCCTTGTCATCCTCCAAAAACATTGCTCCTCATCAGCCACTACAGTATGGAGGATTTTTCATTCGCAAATAGTGAGGCTGGAGATCATAGGTGTCTTCATTCATCCTGAGATGATTGCGGTTTTAGAAGTCCCTCAGATGTTAGCATTGGAAAAATTGAAATTACGTTGAAACTTATAAATAGTTGGAGAATTTTATTGTGAAATTATTTAGCTATTGTCATGCTATGTACAGTATTTGCCTGTTATTTGTTTCATCCTAATGTTTCACTTTTAATTTGGTTATTAAATGTATCACAGTTCGATTGAACTGGATCTAGTGCTTCAGTTTGTTTTGGGTTAGGGTCTTTTCCGCCTCCATTCCACCATAATGACACTGTCACATCCTCCCTGTCATGTGAATGGGAACATGCAACTGCGTTTCCAATTTGCATAAAACTTATACGATCCACAAAAAGGATTACATAAAATTTATTTGAGAATTTAAACGTAAATGATGTCCGTATGCAATTTTTAAAATGGTTTATAATCATCATTAATATCCTCTGGAAAGATGTGTGCTACATAATTGATAAATTACAACTGTCTTATGCTTGTTATTGAACGCCTTTAGATTGAGGCTTTCTAGTGACAGAAATCTTAAAGTCTTCCAAAAAAATGCATTACTTTATTTTTCCATATTTCTGTGACTCTTGATGTTTCCCAAACCCCTTCACATTTAAAAGACTGACCACTTATAGTGAACAAATCTATAAATTTTAAATGTAATGGATTTTATTCAATGGATACATATGCATAACTTGCAGTTAATTTCCTGAAGGCAAAGTTAGGTCATAAATCTCTTTGTTCTTGAATCTGATTAATTACATTCATCAGAAAGTTAGTAAAGGACCCTCTGTGTCATTACGCAGATTGGCCGTCCTTGGAACCTAACAGTCCTGATTCAATTCCCCTGTATTCATGTTCCCCCTAGCCTATGGAAGTGGTGTTGAGCAAGATACTGAGCCCCTGGTGCTGCTAAGTGGCTGCCTTCTGCTCATGGTTCATCCATAATGGGTTAAATGGTTCATCCATGATGGGTTAAATGCAGTGGTTAAATTTAATTGATGTTGTGCTGCATGTATATCTGGAGGTGACGAATAAATGGATTTAAGGAGTCTGAATTTGAAAAGGTTCCTAAGTGCAAATAATATTGTGCCTCTAACGCCAAAATACAAATGCTTGTTAGCAGAAATGTGCAATGACTTTGAGTTGATAATCGAGAGACTGATGTAATGGGTTCAATCTAAATTGCTGTGAAGTCAGACACCACTGTTGGTGGATTAACAGATCCCTGTTGGATTGGACTGTGCAAAGTTGTGTGACTGAAAGAGAAACAAAGATTTAGTGCATTTACAGTATTGATGGAGTTTATATTTTTTCATTTTCCAGAGCTTGTTCTCAAACATGTGAAATATTTCAAAAGCAGAAATGCAAAAATACTGTTGAGTAATTAACTATATCTGTCAAACTGTATCTATATATTTACATATTTACAATATTTACATATTTGCTCTTGAAGCAAAGTGGGTGAAAGGTGATATGTGGTATGGTGTTCACCCCAATAACCATTTCTATTGCTGCACTATTTCAGAGGTGGAGTAGAGTAGCGCCATCACCAAAATAATTTGCAAATTCTTGTTGTTAACAAGGCACTTTTTTCCAAAACAACAGAACAGTCACTAATTTTAAAGTTCTCACAAAAAATGTGTTTGGACATACAGCAATACTCACAACAAATACCACAATCTAGTATTTTTTTTAGACACTCAAAGCCTGCTTGCTCACTGTCATTGATGCCTCTAACATTACTATGGAGTTCATCCTTAATATTTGTTTATCCTGACGATTATGTCAGCATTGGATTTAAAATGTTTGTGTATTTTCAATACATCAAGACCCTACCTTATATATGCATGAATGCACGCGCACACACACAGTAGTGCACTGTGAAGAAAAGGAGTTTTCATTTTTGATAACTGTAAAATTAATTCAGCCCTTCATTTCCATACACAGATTAGGGCAGTGTTTCCTAACCTTTTTTGCGACATATTTTACATTGGAAAAATCACATGGCACACCATCAAATAAGTATGTCAAAAACATTTTTTATTAGATAGACTGAAACTGTAGTCTCAATTTACTTACTCAGTGTGAAATTTTAGCCTGCGTGGTTGAACACGAAGCTGATATTCCTGCAGGGACTGTCTGTTTAGTAATGAGTTCAGCAACTTTGTAGCTAGCTTTCAGAGCTTTCACTTGTCTTGGTGGTTTTCTTCAACAACTACTGCCTGTTTCTCAGTCTGTTTACGCAGGTGAACAAAGTAGTCCGTTTCCCTATCTTGATGTGAAGGGTGTTAAGTTTGGGGATGGCCTTTAAGTTCGCTTGGAACCATGCCACTGTGGGCCGCTTTGCCCCGCACACCAGGCATAATGGAGTCATCCCGGTTGCTTCCCCAGTAAAAGTGAATCCGAACACAATGTGACTTTCATTGTATTGTCTTGAGCTAACCTTTTTTACTTTCTTCTGACCACTACTCATACTTTGGCCTTCATCTGGGTCAGAATGTTCTTCAGGACCATAGGGTCCTGATTAAGTACTTTTTCTTTTAAGATATGTATCCATGACGCATCACTGCTGCAATTTCACTCGAGGCATCACTAATGACTCTGCTGTTTGAGCAGCAGCAGGTTGATACACAGGTTCATTCACTACCTGTTATCATCCAGTGGAAGAGCATTTAATTGTTCTGCCTGTCACTGTGTGCTGCCCACATATATAGACATAGGAAGACACATTATTTGCATTGAATAAATAATTTTGGGACAAATCTGATGAAAGTGGGCATTTTCCACGGCACACCTGATGGCACACTAATATGCCGTGGCACAGTGGTTGGGAAACAATGGATTAGGGTGTCTTAAGATTTAATTTTGCTGATGTAACTGTCATCTTCAAGACATAGCCCTGTAAATATTTCGCATTAAGGTTGACTGATGAGCAGAGCAATCTTTTTGCTACTTCAGCAAGTTACATAGGAAATGAAAATAAAGAGAGATCATTGTCATATGTGATTGTAAAACTTATTTCTAACTGCTGCAATTCTCATCTCTGAATTCCTAATGAAAACCAGGGTTCACTTCCCCTTCTGTTAATATCTTAACAGTATTTTGGACAGCATAAGCTTTTATGTGCTATTCATTTAGCATCACTAGAAGCCTCATAGGTTATTAACAAGCAGAGATGTTTAGCCTCATTACTTTTGCGTGCTGCACACGGAACAGCAAGCACTGATTGTTTAATCAAACACACATTTTCCTACTTTTAGAAATTTATTTGTAAATAACGGAGGGTTGAAAATGTTATCATTTCACAAAGGTAAACGTTTTTCTCATCAAAAAATGAAAATCAGTCCATCTTGATAATTTAAGCAGATTCTGTTTGGAGACAGGCAAAGCAAAAAAAAAGGCCAAAATGGCCAATGTCAATGTAGTTCTGCAACTATTTGTGCATCCATAACATTTTCATGACATTGCATTAGTAAGGGTTGTAATGATCTTCCATCTGATGCACATGTATTTGATATTCTCTCATTAGATGCCTATCCTGTTTCTGAGGTGGTATACAAATGGACTGATGAAGCCGTCAAGTCAGTGGTAGTTGCAGAGGAAGGCTCGCGCCTCAATCAGTATCATCTGATTGGTCAGACGGCAGGGACTGAGGACATCTACACCAGCCGAGGTACAATGAATCAAGGATAAAAATCCTCTACCTGTGAAAAGTGACCAGACCGTGGATTACGGATATTCTGTCCGAAAGTATAATCAGCTTTAATTTTGTGTAATACTTTTCTTTTGTTACTAAGTTTGTCCTCCCTTTCAATGCCAGTCACACAGGAGCAGAGGCAGTGATATTAATCTCCCATTTCAATTCTATTATTTAGCTGTTTTTTATTACAGTGTGTACCATCCAAAGATGTTGTAAGAAGAAAGTGTTTTCAAATCAAGCTGCATACAGACAATGAATGAATCACAAGGATTTGAGAATGCCTCCCACTCATAGCCAGCTGTCTGGGGCTGCAAAGAGTAGACAGATAGAGAAATAAAATCACTTATCCGTGGTCTGAGCCACTGGGTTTGTAGGGTTAATCCGTATGAAGGCCCATCAGTTGTGCTTTTACCAAGTGACGTCACAGATCAGGGATTGGCTGCTGCGCTGGTGACACGTTGGGAGGGGGGCAAGTGGCAGCTGCTTAATTCTCTTATGTAAAGAAGTATAATACATTTCTCTACTTGTCACAAGTCAACTTACTGCAAAAGAGAAATTCCTATATCTATCATGTAGAACGGTTGTTACGCCTTGTATCTGCCAGTGAAAAAAATATCGTGTTTCCAGTGGATAGTATGGGAGAATTACGTATTCTACCGTACTTTTTAAGCACAAGGAACGCATAGACGGTAGGCTATCTTTCTCCGAGTAGAAATGCTGAAAAACAGTTTGTCATCAAACAAAACTGTCTCCTGACCTGTTTAGAGCAGTTTATAAGGGAAAGACACACAAAGACTGCCTGGCCCTAATTAGCATGTAATCTCAGCTACAAACCCTCTTTAACATGCCCAGAATAGCTCAGTACAGTTCTCAAAGTAGGCAGTGGTGACCTTTGACCCCATAGGTTAAGCTGAAGAGGATGATCATAAAAACCCAGGAATGAATTGACATGATAGGCAAGCACTGTATTACACTATACAAATCAACACTGTCAGATGGAAATAGCATGCAGCAGAGATTAACAGATGGTCCAGCTTTACAAATGAGTCTCGATTTGTACTTACCAGTTGACCAGCATCGCCGCATTATTCTCAGCAATGAATGGCAGTTCTCCACAGACGCACCAAAATCCAAACAGTAAAATCCAACAAAACCGCATTTTCAAACCTTGAACATTTCCATTTGCTTCCAAGCTCAACAGGCAGTCAGATCTGAAGGGGGACTGTTAGGTCTTGCCACCACAGAGCAGGGCTGCTTACAAGTAGTCCTTGGAGCGAAGACAGCACAGGTGCCTTTTTCTTTGAGGGCATGATGTTTGTTGGTGCATAGCACAGTCAATCCAAACTTGCAACAAGTCCCTCTCAACCCTCCTCTCCTTCAGTCATGGGTGCACCTGCTTGTGATCACTGTCGATTCAGCTCTGTTTTAGTGTCCAAGCTCAGGCAAAGATGGAAGTACTCAGTCAAGTGTGGCTTGGCCTGCCAGAATGGGATGGCCTGTCTGTTACAAAGACACACTCAGACACATAGAAAAAGAGAGAGGCAGAGGGCGAGTGAGAGAGTGTGAGAGAGATATACAGGATGCAGATTGTGACAAGGGATTAGTGAGACCTAAAAAATCCGATTTTGCCAGGAGGAAGCACTAGTCATCTGTGGATTTTCTATAGGATATCAGACGTTCAGCAAGATTTTTTCAGAGAAAGAATCCATCAAATGCAATTTTCAGTTGTTTAATAGAATATGTTTGCTTCCTATTCAGCCCATTTTTCATTTTGCATAGTCCGCAGTCATAATCTCCAAAACACAACCACTAATCTTGAAAATTAAAAGATGTCCAAAAATAATTGTTCTGAAATACAGCAAACAATAATACAATAATATTATAAAACAAAGTGAAAATATATGCATGGATTAATAGTCACCGCCTCCCCAAATGTGTTCGAAAGAAGAGGAACACAATTATGAAAAATCATGAAAAAGAAGTGTCATACTTTTACTCTTTACCCACTTAATATAACATAATTTGAATATTATTTTCTATAGTGACCCACCCCCTTCTCTCTATGAAACTCTCCGTTCAGATGATTTAAAGCTCCATAATAATATTTTTGGTCTTTATAGTAATAGAGCAGTTATGTTATGTCAAAGGGGCTGGACTGATTAACCAACAAAATTATTTGTTTGATTGCACTTCCTGTCACCACTGAGATCTTTATTGGTTTTGGAACAAAAAAATGTTTACGCTCATCAACCTTTGAAGCATTTATGTCCTTTAGCATTCCCCAAGGCACATTCCATTTGCCACTGCTGTTTGCCTAGAAACTGAATGTGTGAAATGTTCAAAGCCCACGTTCAATTTCAGTCTTTAGATTAGTCCTTCCATCCCCTTTTTATTGTGAGTCCCGGTGGCTAAAAAAAAAGCTAAAGTCCATGAGCTAAGCAGTTCCCTCATACGGATGGGTTGCTGCTGACGAAGGGAAGAAACCAGGTAATGGTGGCATTGTTATCAACGCAAAAAAGGATGTGACATTTAAAGGCATCTGTGTTAGAACTGTTTAAATAATCTTTTTTTTCCCTTTTTTCCACAGGTCAATATACTGTGATGATGGCTCACTTTTACCTTAAGAGGAAGATTGGCTATTTTGTCATTCAAACCTACATGCCTTGCTTCATGACTGTAATCCTGTCCCAGGTTTCCTTTTGGCTTAATCGAGAATCTGTGCCTGCACGGACTGTCTTTGGTATGCATGAATATAAAGCACACACGCCTGTCAAATGCTCTGTTTCACACGACATTAATACGATAAGATTCCTGCTAAATCCTTTACATTCTACAATAAGGGACTAAAAGAATTAACAAATAATACTGTAAGCAATCATATGTTTGGCTAGTAATAATAACTCCCTTTTCTTTGCAACCAGGTGTTACTACAGTACTGACAATGACCACTCTCAGCATCAGTGCTCGAAACTCACTTCCTAAAGTGGCTTACGCTACTGCCATGGACTGGTTCATCGCTGTGTGCTATGCTTTTGTCTTTTCTGCCCTCATTGAATTTGCCACTGTCAACTACTTCACTAAGAGGAGCTGGGCCTGGGATGGAAAAAAGGCACTGGAAGCCCAGCAGCCCAAGGTAATGTCTGTGTCTCATTGAAGTGCAGAATTACAGTGAGCGAAATCTGGCAGATAGTAAGTGGATTATTGTTTGAGTTTAGTGTGTTTATGTCAGTATTTTCAACATGTTGAATCAGATAAATACAAAAGATAATTGGCAATATTCACACATAAGATTTAAACATAATTACAAAAAGAAAACAGTAATTCATCTAAAAGTCCCAAATGTTCGAAAAAAAGTTTTGACTTTGACTTTGAACAAAAAGGTGCAGGCTGAAGCTTTAGCTGATTGTGCTTACCCTTCTTATAGCAACCCATTTTAGAAAATAATATAATGTATAAATTATTCATATTTTTCACTGTAAAGCACGGTTGTGAAGGGTAGAAAATGGATCAGATAAGCAGTAACAGGTTTAAAGCTGTGGTTGCTACGAGGTTTATACTGTTTTATATTTATAGTGGAACTTTGGTAGATGGCAGCTGTTCCCAACAAAAAAAAGCAAGAGAAAGTTGTCTGTTAGATGGTTCTGTGTATGTTTGCATTTTATTAAATATTTAGGGCTTAATGTTGGAAACAGAGGCCCCTCTATTGTCAGAAGACTTAAGACATTCTTCTTTTAATCAACTATATACATGTTTCAAATTTCCATAAGACCCATTCCCCATATCAATATATGAATATCAGCACACAGACATCCTTCATTAATTGTTATAAGGACCATACTGTTTGACAAAATTAAATGCAGATTAGAATTGTGAGTGCTGGGGTTAATTCTGATTTTCTGATAAATGTTACTCACTCCAAACAGAAAGAAGGATAATAAAAGAAAGCTGTAGTCCTAAAGAATGATGTTCAGAATATTCGGGGTCAATGCTAACAAAAGAGTTAACTGCAAATTTTACTTTAAAAACATAATGTATGTACTTGCAAACAATGTACGTACATTTCATTTTAATTCGTATTTGAAGGGCCTTTTTAGTCACAAGGTCATCATCAGTTCCTCTCTCCTTTCAGATGAAGGACCCTGCGGTTCTGTCCAAAAAACCAAACAACTCTTGCTCAGCCGGTGTAAATTACACCGCCAACCTTGCAAAGGACACATCCATCGCCACCATTTCAAATAGCACAGCTGTTCAGCTGAAGCCCACTGAATCAAAGGGCCCAGACCCCAAAAAGACCTACAATAGCGTGAGCAAGATTGACAAGATGTCCAGGATAGTGTTCCCAGTGCTGTTCGGGACCTTCAACCTGGTTTACTGGGCCACATATCTCAACAGGGAACCAGTGATAAAAGGAGCTGTCTAAGCCCTGGCAACCATTTCAGGATTTGATATCTTGAACGCATTCAAAAACAAAGCCAAGCCCTTTTTCCTTGTACCATATATGTAATTTTTTTAGGTGACTGGTTTTCACTGCATGAGTTCTGCTTCAGGAAAATATTGCCAAGTTTGCCTTGGGTTTGTACCATGTAAGATAAACTATTTCTTTGGGGCAGTTATTTTTTTCTTGTTTTAGAACTAAACATATAGTTCTAGCAGAGTTGTGATACCCCTTTGGCAAAAGGGTTTATAATTTCTCCTTGATTATACAGTGGGTGGTGTGCAAAAGTACAGCAATTTAAAATTTTATGCAAAACCCCATTATTATGTTATTTTTCAAAAACAGCTTTTATTTTTGTGTCTTACTTTGTAAAAATGGGCTGGAGGTCCAGATATGCAAGGCTATGCCCAGGCACATGGATCACTGCTTCCTTTCTAAATGCAGTAGAACAGCCATGCTAAATGTGTTGCCTTCAGAGTACGAGAACTCATTATGAATGCACTGAAGCATTGTGTTAAAATTGATTTTCCAGGAGCCAGTCTACTAACTTTCTTTGAAATGTTAACTTTTTGGGGGATTTGCCCATAATGTTTTGTTTTCTGTGTAAGTATAAGTTAACAGGACAGATTTCTGGCTAAAATGTTAGTGGCAGCTTTTCCTTCAAGTTTAACATGTTGAGAATGTAGTTCAAATTATCTGTGGAAATTTGGGTGTGATAATAGTCTTAAAACGTGTACATATGGCCAGCATTTAGTTAAGCACCACCAAGTAAGTAAGAATAGATCTTATGGTAGGCATAGACAGCAGCACAGTGATACTGTAGTCTAGTCCTTTATTTAGTGGATATTGATAAATGAGTATCATAACACTAGCTTTTTTTTTAATGAAGCTGTTTGTTTCTGTAAACTTTGGCTAAATTTTACTATTGTTCTTGATAAACATTTGAATGCTTTGTGCAAAATCCCTTTTTGTCATTATTGATAGTAACTGCAGTAGAGTTAAGCTAAGCTTCAGGTTTTTGTTTTTCTTCTGTGTTTAATCTTAGGCAATTTGTATTTTTAAGATTTCAGGCACAAAACCCATGTTTGTCTTACAACTAACATGGAACGCTGCATGAGAAAGAAACTTCCTAAAAATTTGGTATTTTACCCAAGGGCGGGGCCTTACGTCCCGCATCACACAGTCTTATATGCTTAGTGTCTCATCACTTTTAGGATTGAATAGCAAGTTTCTAACTGTAAAGGTTTTTCATGGGATAATCTTAGAAAAGTTTAAATACGCATGAGCCAATGATTACAATATTTGTGATCATAATTGTATGGAAATACTTTTTGACATTGAACCTTTGTAATGCTGGCACAACAGCCATTTCTCTGCAGATTTTGATATAACTTGCCCTGAATTCCCAAACTGAGTATTTAACTGCTATACTGTATATATACACCTAAGAAAAAAAGGCTCTATAACTGTGCAGTAATATTACATGACGGATGGTTTATCACGCAGAACCTGTCTCTGAAGTATTCTGTGGAGTTTTGTTTTTTTTTATACCATATTAATGTTTTGGGTATCACAGGTCAGATTCAGCCAATCAGATGGAATCTATTTCCTGGTGGAAAAAAGTTTCAGAGATGCTCTTTGGACTTGTGTTTGGAAGAAAGTCCTTGTGAGTTCTGACTGTTGCCAAAGCAATGTCGAAGCTGAACTTCAGGAAATGCTAAAATTTTGTTCAAGTCACTTTTATTAAGACTTGCTGTCATACTCCTATAGCTGCAAGCAATCACTACTATGAAGCTAAAGGCTGAATTATTTTTGGGGCCGCCACAAATTGAATAGTTGAAGCCAAGCAAGATTGATTTTTATCTAATGTTGTGACCTTATGAATTCAGATGCCATCCAGGGATGGTGAAGTAAATACTGCTAAATCCAACAATCTAAATGTACTCTCATGGGGTATTTGCATCCATATTTCAATATGGTATCTTGTATTAAAAGATGCCAGTTTAAAGAAATTTTCAAAGCAGGCAATCAATTTGACGATAGAAAAACATTTCAACAGGATATTTTGAGCATCTTCACACTTCAAATGCAATAAATACATTAACCTTGGCATCACATTTTATGCATGTATATTTCAATCACTCAGATCAGCTACACTCAGTACTCCTATTCAGGTAAATTACCAAGTTTTTTCAGAGAACATTAATGCACTTTGGCATTAGCTAGAATAGCTTAGCATAAAGAGCAGAAAGTTATACAGAAAAGCTAACTGACAATGTAAAGCATGTATTGTGTTATTTGTGTAGTAATCCAAAAATGATTCACCTTGATAAAATATTCTTGTCAAGTGAATTAATCTTGAACTTTTAGCTAAGCCCAACTGCTTGACAAAAGCATAGGTCTAATACAAAAATTTACCTTTGTTGCAACTTTTTACTTTATTTTTATATTTGTATTTCCCGCACTCCATAAAACCTGATTTGGAACATTAGGGTATTGAATGTTCTATTAAATACTTGATCAGATGAAGACAGAGAATTCAGCCAACAAATTCTGAATCAATGATTTTAAAGATGACCTAATGTCAACACACTGTTTCAGGAGAAGTTTCAGGGTTATTTGCTGGCAGAGGGCTTTACTTTTAACTAGCAAATTGGCAAAATTACCCCCCCCCCGGTGGTTAGTTAAAATACACCCTATAAATTCCTTGCCTATTTGATAGGTGAAACATTTTTGACACTAAAACTAAATCAAACAACATATCACAGTTTTTCTCCCTACATATTGAATGTATTCATATGCAGGTATTAAAGGAAAAAAAATTCATGAAACATTTGCTTGCAGGACAAGATTAACTTTTTATTCATGTTTTTTTTTGTTCTTTTCCCTTTACAAACATCAGTACTACTGCTCAAATCCTGTCAGTGATTGATGGAGGCACATACCTTCCCTTCATGATCACTAATGTAAAGTCACCAGCTGCAAAGCATGACATCAGTGAAAGCTAATATTGCTCTTATCTTTGATATTCAGGTCTGGTTTTTTTTTCAAAAAGGTAACAAATGGAGATATAGCTTCCATCTTTAGAGTCCTTATCCCATTCTAAGCAAACCATCTTTTGGCTGAAGTCTAAATGTTAGTCTCAAACTGTTGATTTGGTAATGATGTCCTTATTTAACTTTGAGAAAGAAATGCAGTTGTATTTTTAAAACTCAAAAATTCAACTTTTAAAGATATGACAAATTCAAACAATTCAAATGGGAATAACCTCTTTGCTTCTTTGGAAGACATTTGAAAACATTTTCATTCTTGTGACTTTGTGCATTATGTGGCCTGTCACAATTTTATTAAGTTTATGGAGCTCACCAGTTCTATTATCTTACTTTTAAGTGCAGCTATGGGCTGTTAAGCAATAACAAGAAATACAAATCAAATTGACGACTTGTATTTGTGATAGATTTACATCTTGTTTTATACTCTACACTTTCGTCTCTCATGTTTTCTGCTTGTTTAATTGTTTCAGGCTTCGGTTTTCTGTGTAATGCTATGCATACCTGATTCCAAATAAAGCTTCAGTGACTTCTTCACTCTGCTGTCAATGGTCAAAGTGATGCTTGACCCTCATGACATTCATTACAAGCAGTGTTATTTTACAACTGTTTGGTCAGAGCTGACACTAAGGAAGGAAATAAAAATTTTGTTAGCCATATCTAGGAAATTCCCAATGGACTAATAGCACATACGATTATGCATCTATGGAATCAATGCGATAAAACATGGCCTTAATCTTACTTGATGGAACAACAGTCTAAATGTACGGTTACTGCTTTGATTATACACATGCACATCCAGATCAAGCACCCTGTACTGTTGTTGGATTTCTAAATCCATCTTGGGGGTCTCTGTGGCAGTAACATCTGGCTCACATCTGTTTGTCAGGGATTTAGCTTCATTTAAGTTGTTTTTTCCTTTTACCAGCTCTATACACTATACCAAATTGAGCTGTCTAGCTGCACTAAATGATGTAAGTCACAATGCATATCTTGAAATGATTTGCTATAGGTAGATAAGTGAAGCATTAATGTCACATAAAGATCTGTAAAAACATTAAAATAGTCAACAATCATATATTGTCTTGCTCTTTTAACAAACACTTATGACATGCTTATTGTTATTTGGTTACAAACAATATATGTTACTCTCACAATAAAAAAATCCCCAGTCGAGACCATGATATAGTGAGTCCCTAATTTATTTTTTTTTTTCATCCATCTGTTTTATTATGAAGACTCTTGATTTTGATATGAAAAAAGGAATTAATACATCTGAAAAAAAACACCAAATGCAATCAAAGTTTTAATGACTGTAGGAAATGGAAATGTCACTATAGTGTTAAAAGGCAAATAACATTTTGTGAATAGAATGAGAATCAGTCATTTAGTCATCAAGATCCAGTAACTGGATGTACTCGTTCCAACAGAAAATAGTTTGATAATTTGTACACATTTGGTCTGATCAAAGGACTAATCCAGGAAACAAGCTAATACATATACACATTTACACATACACACACACACACACACACACACACACACACACACACACACACACACACACACACACACACACATATGTGTGTATGTATGTATGTATTGTGGGTATGTACCGTTTGGCTGAAGGTTTTATGCTAACAAAAAAAACAGTGCCACTTACTTCTTATCCCAACAAAGTATGTGCACTTTTATGCAGGGAAACAGGTACCAATTCACATTTCTTTTTCTTATTTTTCCAAAAAATAATTTCCAATGTGAGAGCAGCAGCTCTACAATCTTGAAAATAATTGAAACCAATGATTGAAAAAAACAGTGAAACCAAAAGCCTGGACTCATACTGAGATTTGGAAATAAATTCTGGTTTGAAAATGTATCTTCTAAAATGTAACTTGTGCCATAGATTTCCAAGGGAGACCCACACAAATTCCTAATGAAAATACATTATTCCCTGCTGGAGCAAATCGTGGAATATGATGTACTAATCGACTTGCAATGTTACATATATTACTATTAACACATGAGAAGAACACAGAGAGGCCACACTGAAATGGCTTGGTATCAGTGGATGGATGCTTAGGTTGGAACTCCCAGACAGGAGTACCAGACAAAGACCAAAGAGAAGAATTATGGATGTATTGAAAGAAGACATGAAGTTAGTTGGTGTGAGAGAAGAGGTTACAGAGAATAGGGTTAGTTAGGAGGTTGTTTTGCTGTGGCAACCACTGAAGGGAAAAACTGCAAGGAAAAGAAGAAGAACATTGTTAAACATGTTATGTTAAAGCTGTGCATTAGATTTTAGATGACATCAAAGTAGTTGTGATGTTACAAATCACACACAGTTGAGAAGAGAGTGCCTCCATTGTGTCTTGGTCAGATGCTTGGGGAAACAGCTATTTGCAAGAATTATCCTCAAAGCAAATAACAACGAAGAAAGAAAAAAAATACATTTTTTTATCATGATTCTAGATGTAGCAGAAATATGAAGAAATATACTCCCGTACTGTGGGATCTTTAACATGTCTATCACATTGTGAACATAACTATTTTATGTATGCGTCGCATTTCAGATGTATGTTTCCGAATCCAACTCTAAATGATGTTGAGCTTTAATTTTGAGGAGATTGTAATTTTGACGAGCTTTTTATATTACACTGTAGGCTGACTGTCATTTGCCAGGAATAAAAGTATTTCAGATTAATAAACCACTGAAAAACAACCACATCAAAGTACAAAACAAGCACAAATTTAATGCAGAGGCAGTAAAGCAGCAAGTATAAAATCCTAAATCAAGTCATGGGGAAGGTTGATATGCTGTGGCGACCCCTGAAGGGAAAAGCCGAAAGGAAAAGAAGACGTCGTTTTGAAGTTGATGTTTATTATTTTGTCATATTGTGTTGCTGATGGATTTTCAGGTTTTTCTTGATAGCTTCATAATCAACAAGTAACTTAGAACTAATGCTTTGATACCAGGCCAAATATACAGTGACTGCGTGATGTTTTAATTTTGATTTTGAACAGGATTACTTTGGCATCTCTATCCTAATAATAGAACTCTTGATTGCATGCAAAAACTTCAGAACAAACTGTCATTGTTGTAACATGCTATTCATGTTTTGGGGCAAAAATGCACAATAAAAAGAATATTTTCAACTTTCAAAAAACTGTTTGTGTTATTCCACATGTATCACTGTTACTGCATGAATAAAGTTGCTATAACACATGTGCTTTGTGCTATCCAATTTTCTGACAGCTTGCTACTATCAAACGCATAAAGGAAACCCATATATCAACATTTACATTTGATACATTTGCCTTCAAGGGTATGGCTGCTGACTGTTATGAAAATATTTTATGTAACTCTGACTTTACTGTTTTGCGGGAAACTATGCTTATAATCTGAACTCATGTTACGGATTGTCCATAACAAACACCATGTTCAGGCATAAAGGATGTGCATTTGGCATCAACGCACCTTAGCCCACAGTTCTTTGATTGACTTTGAGGTCGTGTCGTCGGAGTTGCAGCCGCACGTCCTGGACACTCGGGTAAAGAGAGGGGCGGAGTTGTCAACTGATCACCGCCTGGTAATGAGCTGGCTCTGATGGTGAGGCTGGATGCCGGTTGGACCTGGCAGACCAAACGCAACAGAACGGTCTGCTGGGAACGTCTGGCAGAGCCCTGTCAGAAGGAGTTTCAATTCCCAACCCCGGTAGAGCCACAACCACATCCCAAGGGAAGTGGGGAACATTGAGTCCGAATGGGCCATGTTCCATGCTTCCATTATCGAGGCGGCAGACTTGAGCTGCAGCCATAAGGCGGTCAGCGCCTGTTGGGGCGGCAACCCTCTAACCCACTGATGGACCCCAGCGGTGAGGGATGCCGTCAAACTGAAGAAGGAGTCCTATCGGGCCCTTCTTGCCTGTGGGGCCCCGGAGGCAGCGGACAGGTACCGGAAGGCCAAGCAGCATGCGGCTTCAGTGGTCGCTGAGGCAAGAACCCTAGCGTGGGAGGAGTTCGGGGAGACCATGGAGAATGAGAATGAATGGGCTTCGAGGAGATTCTGGTCCACCCCCTTGCGGCTCAGGAGGGGGAAGCAGTGCTCCGTCAACACTGTGTCCAGTGGGAGTGGGGTGCTGTGGACCTCAACTCGAGACATTGTGGTAGGAATACTTCTCAGACCTCCTCAATCCTCCTCAATCCTGAAGCAGTCAAAATCCTCTTCAGTAGCGGGCCCCAGGGACAGATGAGGTCCACCCCGGGTTCCTCAAGGCACTGGATGGTGTAGGGCTGTCCTGGCTGATACGACTCTGAAACATTGCATGGAGATCGGGACAGTGTTGCTGGACTGACAGACTGGGGTGGTGATCCCCCTTTTTAAAAAGGTCCCACAGTTAGCCCTGTGGGGGGGGTCTCCGGGATTATGGGGTACCGTACTCCATTACATGGGCTGTTCGGTCCCTGTATGACTAGTGCTGGAGCTTGGTCCGCATCGGCGGTTGTAAGTCAGACCCGTTTCCGGTGAGAGTTGAACTCCGCCAGGACTGCCCTTTGTCACTGATTCTGTTAATAACTTTTATTGACAGAATTTCGAGGCACAGCCAGGGCATCGAGGGGATCTGGTTTGGTGACTACAGGATTGAGGTTGCAGCCGAATTCACAACCGAATGTGAAGAAGCCGGGATGAGGATCAGCCCCTCCAAATCCGAGACCAAGGTGCTCAACCGGAAATGGATGGAGTGCCCACTCCAGGTCGGGGAGGAGGTCCTGCCCCAAGAGGAGGAGCTTAAGTATCTCTGGGTCTTGTTCACGAGTGAGGGAAGGATGGAGTGGGAGATTGACAGGCGCTTCGGTGACGCATCTGGAGTGATTCAGACTCTGTACTGGTCCATCATGGCGCAGAGGGAGCTGAGCCTGAAGGCGAAGCTCTCAATTTACCAGCCGATCTATGTTCCTGCCCTCACCTATGGTCACCAGCTGTGGGTAGCGACCAAAAGTACAAGATCGCGGATACAAGAGGCTGAAATAAGTTTTCTCTGCAGGATGGCTGGACTCTCCCTTAGAGATAAGGTGAGATGTTTGGCCATCCAGGAGAAGGGCAGAGTAGAGTTGCTGTTCCTCCGCATAGAGAGGAGTCAGATGAGGTGGCTTGAGCATCTGGTCAGAATGCCTCCTGGACGCCTCCCGGGGGAGGTATTCCGGGCATGTCCATCTGGGAGGAGGCCACGGGAAGACCTGGGACATGCTGGAGAGACTATGTCTCTACGCTGGCCTCGGACCACCTTGGTGTCCCCCAGGAAGAGCTGAACCATGTGGCTGGGGAGAGGGAAGTCTGCTGCCCCCGCGGCCCGACTTCGGATAAGCGGTAGAAGATGGACAGATAGATGGAAATGACTGCAGCGGTTTTAACTCCCTTGTGCCGAAGACGAAGGGGGATTCACAAAGACGTCTGTGTCTCAAAGTATCTGCTAGCAGACAGTGTTGTGCCACCCCTCCCGAGAGTCCTATAGTGGCAGCCATGATTTCCTTGTTGTGCCTGGCAGGATTAGCAATCGAATAATTTCCAAGACAAACGTCTTAATTGGTGAAGAGAAAAAAAAACAAAGAGAGTGATAAAGGTCATTTGAGGTGATCAGCATGCTGTATTTGTTGTGAGGACCAAACAATGTTTCGCGAACATGATCAAGACAAAGTGGGGAAGAGGATTTACTGAACTTTGTTATCATAGGAAAGGGTCAGAGTAGGGGAGTAGCCGTGTCCCAGGGTCCCATGGTGAAAAATCATGGTGGACAAATTCGGACCAAAACATTTTTAAGTTGTCTCATTGAATGGTCAGAACAGTTTGGTTTTCCGAAAGGGCCGGCATTCAATCCAACACAATCGGCACTGTTGGAAACAAAACTCAAGGGAAAAAAAAAGAAAACAGGAAAGTAGGGAATGTGAAAAGAAAACAGACAAAATCCAGCACTCTGATTTGTATCCCTGTCTTACAGGAGTGAAGGGTCCTGTTCTCAACAAGTCTGCCTCCTCCTTACCCCTACCAACCACTGCCTCCATCAGCCCCACTCCCTTCGGCAGATGAGGAGGAAAGAGAAGCGGGAGCGTCATCACTGCCCTGTGCAATGGTTTCAAGGAAAAGTTTCCTTAATCCATGAACATGGCCAAATTCACCAATTATAAGCAGAAAGAGGGATGAAGCAGTACACAGAGTACTACCAAAGACAATATGAAGTGTTCAAGGAGAAATGTGGCATACAGGAACAACATCCACTGCCAGAAGAGCGAAAGGAGTGGGAAACACACCTCTGCAACACCTTTCGCACTGGTCTCCTGCCAGACATCTCACAAGCAGTGAACACAACTTTCATTGACACTGACAGAGCCATGCTCGAAGAACTCTGCCAGCCACGGCCAAAAAAGACATATGGAAACCAAGAAACAGGAAGAGAAGCGTCACAAAGACACACAGCACAAGGTACAACTGACAATGGCTAAAACATCCCAAATCAGCTGCCACAACCGCCTCAAGCACACTCCCAGGCCCGCCCCAAAGCTACAAAAGGGGAGGGCTCCAGCGCGGACGTTTCGGCAGGGGGGCGACCACAAAAGGAGCAGTTATCATTGCAATGCAATGACTCCGCCTGCTTTATCTGCAGAGATCCAGGAAATTAGGCCAAGGATTGCCCCCAGAAGCAAGGACCGCCCAGAGGACAAGGCTGGGGACGATGGTGTAGCAATTCTGCTCAGTCTGACTGGCTTGAGAGGTAGGGGTGGCTGTGTGTGGAGGAGACAGCCAACATCCAGCGTCTGAAAAGGAAAGTGATAATGCACACATATCACACGCAATGAAAACCAGCTTACAACTAACCCAATATAAAATAAGCTGAAAATTATTACAGCATATAGAAATACTAGAACAGTCCCAGGCTAAAATGAAGACAGGAACTTACACAAAGTATGAAACTGAACATTTTCAGAAATTTCCAGAAGTCGCTCGAGATATTAATGGTAAACAAATCGTTTTCCTAGTATATTCGGGTGCAACTCATTTGATGAAAAAGCAAAGTGTGATGCCAAAATGGCGAATGCCCAATAATATGTTTTTAGCACGGGAGTGGCAGCCGTTACCGTTACAATGAAGGAAATATTCGCTTAACCTATCCTCTGCAAAGATGGAGAACTAGAGCTAAAACACAGCTTTCTTATCTCAAAGAACTGTCCAGTCAATCTATTAGGCAGAGACCTCATTCTCGTGTGTGTCTTCAACCTGATCTCCACACCAGAAGGACTAAAAGTTCTAGGGAAAGACCAACAAATGGTTTCACTTCCCTATTACCCAAAACAAATGTTTTATTCGTATATCAATGGTAGATCTCATTTGACCAGCACAATGACTCAGTAATATAGCCGTAGAGCATGTCAGCACACTGCTTATTCCAGCCAACCAACTGCACTGCACTGCCAAGGTCTCTTCCGATTCTGACAATGAATTTGAGCAATACTTTTTTGTGGAATTAAGCCATAGCTTAAAAACAGACACCATCTATTGGAGCTCCATGCGCTGCACATCATCTGTCATCATCACCCCAGAAGAGACAGAATTCTACCAAATAGTCAGAACCGCACCACAGGTGACGCTTTCCAAAGCACCTGTAGACAGGTGGAGAGATTTGGGCCCATTTATAATCACATGCAAAGCATAACTGACTGGGTACCCACACACCAACGTCAAGTTATGCACTCACCATCAAAAGTCTATAAAATGCCAAATCCTGTGCAAATTGAAACCTCAATCTCTATACTTGCTCTATCCTACTTCATTCCTAACTATTCTACAATTCTCCCACTGAGGAACATGGCCTTTCAACCTGGTCTGGGTGCATCAGATGCGCTAACCTGGACTGATGAAGCAAACTGAGCATTCAGTGAAATGAAAATACCACTCCAATCGCCACCTACATGAGGTATTCCTTACCCCTCCGAACCATTTGTCCAAGCAGTCAACAAACAGTGCCAGCTGCATGATATCCATCCTCCTCCAACACTATGGAGATAAGCTTAGGCCAGTGGCCTACTTCTCTACCAGCAGGTCTTCCCTAGCGTCTGTGTGCTGTGGCAGCATGTGAGAAAGCCATCATTACATCCCAATACAGTCTGGCTTATGTACGCCTAACTCTCCTATTGCCGCATGCTGTGTCTGTGATTCTGCTTGAACAAAAGACCTCCCAATTATCTGCTGTTCTTTATCTCCGGTATCACACCTGTCTCCTTGACATGCCGAATGTAGAAGTGAAGCACTGTAATAACCTCAACCCGGCCACACTTATGCCACTGGCTGACAACGGAGAGTCCCTCACTCACGACTGTATAGAAGAACTCGACCAAACCTGCACCACTCGACCTGACTTAAAAGACACACCACTGACCAACCCTGACCTAATTCTTTATGTCGGCGGGTCTGCCTCCCATGGTCAAGACGTAAAGAATAATGTGGGTTTTGCTGTTGTCACTGACCATGGTTTTGTGTTTTCGGGATCTTTGCCCTAACACTACTAACCACAGGCAGCGGAACTGGTAGCTCTCACGGAAGCCTGTATCCAGGCCACAGACTCTAGGTACTTTAGGTACGCACTCGGCATTGTACACGATTTCGGTGCACTCTGGAAGTGCAGAAAATTTCTGAAATCTGACAGGAAGCCAGTTCTGAATCATTAAGTGATTGCAGAACTCTTACAAGCCATTCTCCTACCATTAGCCATTGCTGTCAGTAAATGCTCAGCCCACACAAACCACACAGACCCTGTCTCTAAGGGAAATGCCACAGCTGACAGGGCAGCCAAAGCCGCCTCTCTGCGACCCCTCGCAGACATACAGATCTATCACTACACCCTCTGCCGATCTCATGGACTTACAAAATTTCACCACATCACCTGAAAAAATACTCTGGTGATCCTCAGGTGCCTGTTATGACCCTGTCACAAAGGTCTGGTGAGGACCTAATGACCACCCATGCCTGCCCAAACATTTCTTTCCACAGTTCACTAAGTTGACACATGGGTTAGACCACAAGGCAGCACATCTATCTCCAACTAGACCATGTGAACACCTAATGACAAATTTCATTGAGCTAACCCCCTCAGAAGGGAAAAAGTATTGCCTGGTAATGGTTGACATGTGGTTGAAATTAGTGGACTCATTTCCAGCATCAAAACAAACAGCAAGTGTAGTCACTAAAGCACTCTTAACCAAAATTACTCTGAGATGGGAAAATCTAGAGCGATAATGGGAGACATTTTGCTAACGATGCACTCAACGAACGAACCAAATATTTAGGCATAGGTATGAGAAAGAACTGCGCATATCACCCCTTAAATGGAGGCGCAGTAGAAAGAGAAAAATGGAACTCTAAAAGAAAAACTAGCAAAATGATGCCCGGACACAGGTTTATCATGGACAAAATGAAAATGAAAAAATTTTCAAGCTGAAAAATGAGCTCAAATGAACAAGCACAAACCTTAGCCCATTTGAAATCTTATTTGCTGTTCCTCCACAGGTTGGTGTTGACGTCCGAAGGCCTCATTTCCATCGTCACATCCATGTGACGATGTTGTGTTATCATATTATACTAACCTATCATCCAAACTAGCAGATATCCGGTGCCAGGTGACGGCTGCCCTACCAACCCCAGCCTCAGGCCCACTCCATAATCTTCAGCCCCGGGTACACATGTTGGTGGAGGATTTCAGACAGAAAAACTGGCAGTCCAAACGCTGGGAAGGCATGTTCCAGAGTCTCCTTGTCACCCACCCCACTGTAAAGGGCACTGAACAAGCCTTCTGGATCCACGCCAGCCATTGTATGCGGGCTGCAGTGGGAGCATCGACCTAGGAGCGATAAGTGATGTGCCAAGTCACCACCAGGCGCCAATGACATCCCTGGGGCCGTAACCACTGCAAAACATCCTACCACACACCCACAAAAACACTCACTCTGGCTGAAATCTAATGGTGACAACAGAAGCCTGAGTAAGTCTGTGCTACCCAGCAACCGAAGACTTGTAAACGGTTGCCTGATCTCTGGGGAGAGATTGAAGATGGAGACCCTTCATGTGGGAGGAGCAAATTCCTGGTGTCCATTCAGACGTACCGGATTATGTGGAGGCACGCTCTGCATCCTCACCCTACTGACACCGCTCCCTAAAAACTGCATGCAATAATAACTCCATGAGAATGTCTTCCCCAATCCCAGTCGCTCCGCCACAACCACCTCTTCGACGCCCAGATTATCACAGCTCCTCAAGCAGAACTAGATGCTCCACGTCCTCCCTCCCTGCCATCTCATTCGAGAGAGGGATAAAAAGTACAGCTAAAGTGGATCTATGCTCAATAATAAAATGCAACGGGCCAGAGCAAATGTATCAGTATGAGCCCGATATGCCTTACATCTATGCAACAGTAGGCTCCTGCAACCAAACTAACGCGGGATCCGTACAGATGTGCTGGTGTGACACTTGTGGGTTCGTCATAGGCAACATGGGAACTGACTGGAACTACTACAAAAGGGTTGTCCGCTCCGTCAACCAATCACCACAGCTAAAAAGATGATTATCGATCGTGAAAAAGCCCACACCCCCCTTGGTTGTTTCAAAACAAACTGTAGCCCTACTCTGATCACTCTTACGAACCCTCATCCCAAGGACACGGATATGTATGTATTGGGGGGATATCAAATGTGGACTGATCGAATTGAATTGAATTGAATTGAATTGAATTGAATTGAATTGAATTGAATTGAATTGAATTGAATTGAATTGAATTGAATTGAATTGAATATTCCTTCATTTGTCCCACAGTGGGGAAATTTCAAGAAAAAGAAAGGAAAACAAGGAGAATAAGGGGGAAGAAGAGGGGGGAAAGCCACATGATAAGACATTACAAATAAGACATTACATATAGCAACAGTACTCAAAGACTTGCATGTGTGGGAGGGGGAAGGTGTTGGGGTGGCAAACTGTCAATTCACAGGCACTGGAGGCAACCAGGGGAAGGAGAGGTGGTGGGAGCCAAGAAGGCGTTGAGTTGAGGATGTGTGTGTGTTATGTGTTTTTGTGTGTGTATATGTGTGAGCCCGTAGATTTCAATCTCCACTCAGTCCCACCCAATTGTCTCTGCCAGATGATAACTGATGACGGAAACACGGCTGTTGCCGTGGAGACAACCTCTGCGAGCTCTGGTACAGAAACAAAGTTCACAGGTGGAGAGGGGTGGTTGGGGTAGGGTGTTGGGGGGAGCATCTTGTCTGCGTAACATCCAGGAGAGCAAAAATACCAGCCTTCCAAGGCCAGCATTGGGGAGAAAATGAAGGGAATTATTTTGGATACAGTCAGACTGTAATTTTTCGTCTGTCTTAAGTCTTTCTGGTTCTCCCGGTATTGATCCAATCATCCGAATTAGGTGGACAATTTCCATCATGCCAAGCTGTCAACCTCTCCAAGTTGGCATCAATTCTCGAAAACATTCAACCTGTCTACGACAGTGCATGCCTATCATCTGAGTCTGAGATTTTAAAGCCCTGCACATTCCATCAAAATTTTGCGATAGATGAGGAAACTGCTAGTTCCAAACAGCAGCATACCTGTTTTCATAATTCCAATCATACATATGTCTTCAGTATCCTCCATTGAAAGGATCAACAGGCATATGATCCTCCACTTCTCCCAGTAGTCCAAAACGTTCCGTCAGAGGGCCCTCCTTTACCCTGTCTCCTTGTCAAGAAAATTTGGTCGATTACATTGAAAGCCCACTTGATCAATTCCTTTTTTGGGTTTTGGACGAAATGCAAAGAGAGGCTCGGAGAGTCCAGACACAGACAGCAAAAGAAAAAGAGCAGCAAGAAGGGCAAGATAAGGGCAGGGAGAGAGCAAGAGAAAAAAATCATCTGCCTTCATTGAGAGCCAGAGAATGAAAAATCCAGTAGGACAATTCATAATCAGTGTGACCGAGAAGTCTACCAATGAAAGGGTAATAGTGACGATGACCAGTCATTACAAAATGATCAAATGTCACAAATTTCACACGGGTTCAAAATCACACACCAACGAAGTCTAATTATACAAAGGTGCAAGCCATCGACATAGAAACAGGCTTCCAAGATAGAAATCTCTGGCGGGAAAGCATGATCGTTACACCAACTGTCTACTCGAATTGCGCATGCACAACAATCCAACAAATAGCTGAAAACCACAAGAGAAATTCTTCCCAACAGCAAAGAGAAATGCACTGCCACAGATTTTTACACCCATGGAAGCCAATCACACATGCCTGACTCGCATCAACAAAACAGGGGTGGGACGTATGAAACCGAGTTGGTGTATGAAAAACAGAAACACAACTAGATGGGAGAATGTAACCAAAGTAAGCGCAGGTAGAGCAGACATATGGTGTTTTTTTGAGAAAGAGCATTATGAGGATGGCTGTCGGATAACTGGGAGTGCACGAGTACCGTATTGTTGCTCGTATCACCAGTATCTTATTTTCCGACAACAACCAAAACAATTGGGGGAAATGCCACGCTGGGACTAGCGCCCAAACTCCAACAACAAAAGCGAAACAGCGTAATTTCCGACGGTGAATTAATGAAGTGAATACTCACACCCCAAAAGGGATTGTATTTGCAGAAAAAAAATGCTAACTGCGTCTGTACTATTGTAGTTGATCAAAGAATGATCAAAATGGGAGAGTGTTGTGAAAATATTTTCTGTAACTCCTTAACTTTACTGTTCTGTGGGAAACTATGCTTATTATCTGAAGCCATGTCTCCATTCCGAGGGGTGGGCGATAAGTGAAAACAGTAGCTTGATCAACTGTTTGTCTTCCAAACCATGTGTCCTTCTCTATCTCATAAGAAAAACTAAGTAATCACACAAGCATGTCTCCTAACTGATGGAATGTGTCCTTCAAGATGGCACATGCTCTCTTACCGTTTGACCACCGTGGGACCAGACACATCTCTTGACTGCATCGTTCAAGATGGTGCCTCCTCTCTATGCATAAAAACCCAGCCTGTGTGTTCTTTTACTCTCCTGCAGACTACTCTGTGCTCTGCATGACTTGTACCTTTTGAGGCCTCAAAATAAAAATCCGAAGACCAGTCTGACCATTCTTTGTTATTCACCATCTTTCTTAAAGTAGCCTTCAAAAAATTCCACAATATGACCATAAAAAATGAAGGCAAAAATTAGCTCACAGAATTTTCAATGAACTCATCCAAGAGTGGAGTGACAAAACAAGCATAGAAAGCGTTATACTGTATGTTATAGTGGGAAAGAAACAGGCCATCAGTCTGGCCACATGCACGTGTATGCACGTTTACATCATGAGCACTGAATGACTTCCAACTTGCAGGAACAAGGACATTCTGAAGTCTACTATTAGATGAGATCTAACTTTATTTGATTCAATGTTCCCCCTGTGTTTACACACTGTGCGTACATTTCTGATTTTAACGGAAAAATAAATCAGCAAAGGAAGGAAAATAGTGAAATTAGAGGAGAAGGCTGTTCTGTAATTGGAAGAAGTAGTTGAAAAAATATAGTTCTAATATACTTAATATGAAGATTTTTTTCAAGCTTTTTTCCACAAAGTTTGCAGAAGTGGACATAGCTGTTGAAGTCAGAGTGGAGCCAGAAGAGCTGCAACAAATCAGCACAGTCTAACCCAATGGTTGTTACTGTGTTTTAGAAATCTCACTGCCAACTCTATTTTGGCCATCAAGTACTTCGGATCCATCTGGGCATATCTATGACCAATAAGAGTTGAGGAGCTGTGATTATTTTTGCACACAGATACATATTTCTTCAGCTATTGGTTAAACTACCATTTCCGTAATACTAGGTCCTTTCTAAGAGAGGGATTTCACACTCTCTCTGGGTTCTCTGGTTTCTTTCCGCAGCCCAAAAACGTAGACTAGGATAATTGAAGACACCGAAATGCTCATTATTGTGAATGGGAGAATGAATGATGGGGCATCTCTCAATGTGAAACTGAGCTTAGCGATCCAAGGTGAATCAAGCCTCTTGCGCAGCGTTGTTTGGGGTGGGCTCTCAAAACCCAATCACCCTGTTTGCAGATATAGAAATGAATGGTGAATGGTCTCCGCTTATTTAGTGCTTCATCCCCTATTTGGTTCAAAGTGCTTTTACACTGGATTATATTCACCCATTCACACACACACCAATGGCAACCGAGCTGACATTCAAGTTGCTAAACACTGATTTACAGTTTCTTAAGGAGAGTTACTTTCTTCGTTGTTTTTTGGACCTGGAAAGAAAAGTGGGCAGCTTAGGTTTGTTTCTGCTAAACATGCTTGTATTAGGGTATCCTGATCCTGTTTTGAAGTAAGCAAATGTGAAAATGTGCTTCCAGTGTTCATCTCATGAGTTGGTGACAGTATGTTGCAGAGTGTCACTAATACCTAACCCCAAGATAGTTATTGATCTGAGGCCTCTCTCCATGGAGTCTGGACAGTCTCACAATGTCAGTGTGGGTTCTCTCTGGATTCTCAGAGTGAGGCACACAGCTGGTAAACAGACAACTCCAAATTGTCTAAAGGCATTGATGCCAGGGTAAATTGTTGGTTTGGTTTCTGGTTTCACAATACTCGCTGTGATTGTGTCCAGCCAACCTATTTGTTCTTCTGTATTCATGATTATGAGTACAAAAAAATGGAAGCTTGGAATACAAAATGAGGCTGGATACATACTGGTATGAAATCCTTTTATAAACCATAAATTGCCACATACTTTCGGTGATTTAACATATTGTCATGGCTTAGTTTTTCCGACTAACTGTCCTCCAAAATTGATACAGTGAAGCACTGGTAGAAGCAGCTGAAGGAAAGCTGGCTTTTATAATTGAACAATTTGTATAAATTCATATGAAAAGTTGATTTCCGGAGACTTGAGATTTTGGGCTTCTGTGTGGAATGTTGTACAGACTCCTGTAATTTGCTTTTCTGTGCTTTTCTTTTTCTGAGTCCTAATCCTGAAATTCTACCTGAACTATGTCTCAGTTTCTGAACTTCTGGGCTCATTAATGTTCTTCATCACACCGTCTCAGCTCCCTTTCTTTTCAGATGGTCCCGATCAGCAGTAATCAAGCTCTCACCCAAAATGTCTCGGATCATCATTAGAAATGATCTTGCATTTCGTCCCTATCTTGGGCATTTGACATCTCTAGGGTAACCATTGCTACAAAACCCTGTTTGTCATGTGGCTCTTGTTGTTTATTTATTACCTCTTTGGTTGTTCTATCTCTGTTCATTGACTTCCTTTAGAAAAGGGTAAGGTGTTTGCATGGGAATAAATTAATTAATTAAACAAAATACTTATATTTAGATTACATTTCCAAGCCGCATTACATGGCTTGCAAGATTTGCACTTTTATATCCATGCTTAACAGTTACTGTTGATCAATGATGATATTGTGTGATGTGATCATGTGTATGAGCTCCTACAGCAGCTCTTGTTCCCTCCATTACTGTTACGCCTGATGTGTGCAGGTTTCCCATTGTCCACCAGAGGATGACAGCAGCCAGCTACAACAGCAGCAGTGCACGTAGGATGGATGTCAAAGCGTCACTCCATTATTCCTTTAGTTTAAGTGCCGGAAGCCACACTGTTGCCTAGTAGAGCTATGGTGGATTCTTCTGAATGTGAGGCAAAAAGAAAATAGCATCAATTAAAGAGAAAAAAATTCATGTTCACCTGCAGTTATACTTGTCTGCTATTATTAATTCGCATCTATACCACTCATCTTACAGAGGGTCATGGGTGCAGTAGCCAATGCCCATTGGGTACTGACAGGGTATCCCCTTGAAAATCACAAGTAATCATACAGGGACCTACGATTATTTACTCTGTCATATCCACCCATGAGCTTTATTGGTCTTCAGTTAACCCCCTGTGAGAGGAAACAGGGAAACTCACTCAGGCTGCCCCTGCTCAGACTTTAAACCCTACTAAGACTCTGTTGTTTGCTCTGTATTTGCAAAGTCAAACTTTATCTACTTTATATTTAATTTCCCAGTCCTTTTTATGCCTTTTGATGCCTGTCCTCTTGCCCTCTGCACTTGAATTTTCCCAATAGGGGATCATTAAAGTTTTGTCTTATCTTATCTTATCTTATCTTATCTTATCTTATCTTATCTTATCTTATCTTATCTTATCTTATCTTATCTTATCTTATCTTATCTTATCTTATCTTGATTATTGTTCACTATTGGAGTATGGTTAATGGAAAAACTCCAGGGCAAAGAAACAAAGATTTTCAGAAAAATCTTTCCTCTGTGCTTTCTCCTTCTGGCAGCGGTGCTGATCATTACAAGGTCTATTTTAGATTGACGGCCTGCTGGAAAGAGTGGACAGACAAATCATAACAGACCAATATCTATGATCCCATCGATCTTGAATGGCAACTGATACATCTGAGGTACACAAACGACGCCTTGACACACACACACACACACACACACACACACACACACACATACACACACACACACACAGGTACACACGCACAGATCACGTGCATGTAATGTGGTGTCCAAATCCTGCCATTAGTGTGGGTGTTGGAGCATTTTGCATAAAGTGTTATTAAAAAAAAAAACAATAATACTTGGAATCTTAAGAGAGAGGGGGGAGAGAGAGACAGAGACAGAGAGGGAGAGGCTTTGAAGAAAATCAAACCTGTTCCTAAAGGCTCTCAAGTTTTAAAGATGAGTGGGTAAACATCAGGACTATGACAGGTTGCATGTGTCATACTGTCAGTGTGCAAAGGCCTTATGAGCTAGAATAAATAAATGAATTACTGAAACAATTTACAGTTAACCATCGAAATCTGTGGGCTTTTTTCTTAGTTAGTATTTGTGGCTGTCTGAAAATTAAATAAGCTTTGTGCCACCCCTCCCAACCCCTCCGCCCCAGGGATGTTTCTCTCCACCAGCCCCTGATAAAGCAAACTAATTGGGAAACACAGCGAAGTCTTCGGGCAGCCATAAAAGGATCTTACATGAACTCGAGGGAAAAAATGTGGAGGCGGTGTAACCCGATGGGGGAGTTGTGGATGGAGTGAGGCTTTCGATGGGATGCTCTTGGAGGTTACGCACCTGCGCAAGCCCAGCAGTGTCAGATACCATACGCTGCGACCTCTCCGAAAGAGGCTGCTCCGGCGACAAAAGAAAAAGAGAAAAAAAATCAGCGGGAAAAGAAAAAAAAAGAAAAAGAGGAGCCAAGCGTTATGTTGAAGTTCCTTCGGACGCCTCGTGTCAACAATGAGCGTAATTTCTTCAGGATTACAAAGTACGAAGCGCTGTCCCCTCGCCTTTACCGGGGAGCAGCTGTGACCACCGGATCCAGACGCAGGATAGTCGCCGTCCTCCGGCTCATCTCCATTGATGTTACTGTCTCCCTCCAAAATATGTCCTCCACATTACTAGCTTACATTCTCCTTCTGACTGTTTTCCACACGCGGTAAGTTGCGCATCTGTAATAAAAGAAGACAATTCCCTGTCACATAAAACTAGCGCTGCCTCCGGCTCACTGTTGAAGTCTTTGTGCAAAGGCAAAAAACAAACAAACAAAAAAAACACCTTAACACAACTGTCTGAAGTGACTCTGAAAGAGAATTCTCAAGGGTGTGCAGAACCTTCAAATACTTCTCCTTTCCAGCTCTCTATCGATCGAACACGAGGCAGACTACGAAGATGTCACTGTCAACCAGATGCTGACGCCCAAATCTCATGAAACCGACGCCACGGAAATACTCAACAACCTGCTCAGAGGATATGACAAGAAGCTGCGGCCAGATATCGGAGGTGAGTGTCAGTGGCGTGTTCAGAACTGAGTGTTTCATGTCCAACCAGAGAAATTAAAAGTTGAAATACCTGCAAAATTAGATGAAACCTGTATGGGATATGTTGCTGATGTATGAACAAGCATGACATTCGCTACTCTGAAACATAATACAACGTCATAAATATAGTTAGCATCAGTTTGAGTTTTAAATGAATGCCACTTTGAGAATAAATACAAAACTGCAGTAACAGTCAGGTTGATATAAAGATTGTAAGAATACACGGTTGGTCTTAAGTCAGTCAGGAAAGTATTTTTTCTTCATTTTCCTTGAGTTGTACGGTTGGGCCTTAGGGTGAGGAATTATGAATGTGAAGTGAAAAATAATCTTCAAAGGTGAGTCAATGAGCAGGACATCACAAGTATTTGAATACATTTGTATCAGTCATATACATATTTCATCTAAAATAAACTGAAATTAGAAACAGACTGAGTAGAGCAATCTCAACTTCAGCATTTTGACTTGTGAAATGAAAAAGAATGAGTGTCTTGATGAACCATTGCTGTATAGCTTAATGGTTTTGTGTAATTTGATGGATAACTCGAGTGAGAAAACTAAACATAAATAATAATTTTTGTGGTTTGATATTGTCATAGTGACCTGCACTGATGAATATCAAGATCCAACATCATTATGTCCTTAAGAATGTAAATTATATTTGGATAGTTGCATAAAGTGAGGAGAGTCGGAGAGCTCCATTATTCACCACCTCTTGTGTTTGATATGTTTTCTCATGACCTGCAAGACACGCTTGTTGGTCAGGTTGTTAGTGGGGCCGGTATGTGATGTTATGAATTTCCTAAGAGAAGAAGCAAAAACAGAAAAACAATTTTTACTCTTTCCACTGGCTTTTGTTGCTGTAGTCTGGCTGGGGTTCTAGCTTCACACCCGTGATAATAAGCTGGATAGGCCCTTTTGAAAAGATAAAATAATTTAATTAAAATAAATTGTTTAAATGAGCAGTAAAATAGTACTGTACGACTTTAGTTTAACATAGAAAATAAATCACTTTCAAAAGAACTAGATACATTATAACATCTATTCAGGAGTATGCTAGATATAAGACACAAACCATGAAAACTTCGAGTCTTACTCTAAAATGAGTTGTAAGGTGCTTTTATTGAAATGGTTTTGAATAAGAGAGTGAGAAAGAGTTAGAGATAGAAATAGAGAAAGAGAGGGACAATTGTTTCAAACAAATGGCTTCTATCAGGCATATACAGCATATAGTAAATAGTACTAGTGGTAAATGGTTTAATAGATAATAATACTTTATTAATCCTCATAGGGGAGATTTATTTGTCACAGCAGCGCAACCATCCATCCATCCGTCTTCTTCTGCTTATCCGAAGTTGGGTCGCAGGGGCAGCAGTCGGAGCTGGGAGGCCCAGACTTCCCTCTCCCTAGCCACAGCGTCCAACAGTTCTGGGGGACCCCAAGGCGCTCCCAGGCCAGCCTAGAGACATAGTCTCTCCAGCGTCTCCTGGGTCTTTCCATGGCCTCCTCCCAGATGGACATGCCTGGAATACCTCCCCTGGGAGGCGTCCAGGAGGCATCCTGATCAGATGCCCACCAACTCATCTGACTCCTCTCTATGCGGAGGAGCAGCGACTCTACTCTGAGTTCTTCCCGGATGGCTGAATTTCTCACCTTATATCTAAGGGAGAGTCCGGCCAACCTCTGGAGAAAACTCATTTTGGCTGCTTGTATCCATGATCTTGTTCTTTCGGTCATTACTCATAGCTCATGACCATAGGTGAGGGTAGGAACATAGATCAACTGATAAATTGAGAGCATCGCCTTCTGGCTCAGCTCCCTCTTCACCACGACAGACCGGTACAGAGTCCGCATCACTGCAGACGCTGAACCGATCTCCAGCTCCATCCTCCTCCACTTGGGGCTGGACCTCTTCCCAGATCTTGAGTGGGCACTCCAACCGTTTCCGGTCGAGCACGATGGTCTCGGATTTGGAGGGGCTAATCCTCATCCCAGCCACTTCACACTCGACTGCAAAGCGGAGAGTCTTGGAAGCTGGATATCATTGCCTGATGAAGCCAATAGGACCACATCATCCGCAAAACGCAGAGACTTGATCCTGTGGTCACCAAACCAGATCCCCTTGACGCCCTGGCTGTGCCTAGAAATTATGTCCATAAAGGTTATGAACAGAATCGGTGACAAAGGGCAGCCCTGGTGGAGTCCCAACTTTCACCGGAAACGGGTCTGACACTGGTCATACAGGGACCGAACAGCCCCTATAACAGGGTTTGGTACGCCACAATCCCGGAGTACCCCCTACAGGACTCCCCGCGGGACACGGTTGGATGCCTTCTCCAGATCCACAAATCACATATAGACTGGTTGGGTAAACTCCCATGCCCCCTTGAGATCCCTGCTGAGGGTGTAGAGCTGGTCCTCTGCTCCATGATCAGACTGAAAACCACACTGGTCATCCTGAATCCGAGCTCAACGACCCGGCGGACCCTCCTCTCCAGCACCGCTGAACAGACCTACCAGGGAGGCGGAGGAGTGTGATCCCCCTATATTTGGAGTACACCTTCTGATCCCCCTTTTTAGAAAGGGGGATCACCACCCTGGTCTGCCAGTCCAGCGGCACTGTCCCCAACGTCCATGCAATGCTGCTGTGATGCATCAGCCAGGACAGCCATACAGCATCCATCGTCTTGAGGAACCCAGTGCGGGCCGCATCCACACCCTGGGCCCCGCAACTGAAGAGCTTTTTAACTATTTTTCAGCAACTTCAGCCCATAGGGGAAATTCAGGTGTTGCAGCGGCAACAATCAAAAAATAAATGAATAAATTTTAAAAAAAAGTTAGGAAAGATATATAGTAAAGTTAGGAAAGATATATACACACATATATGAATAAATAAATTAAAATGCCCACACACACACCTATACATACATATATACATACACATACCCATACCTACATATAAAAAATACACATATACACAATATACACATACACATATACAGATAGATAACACACACAAGCAAAAATACAATAAATACAATAAGTGAACCAGTAAGTGATCAGTAATAGTTATGGGCACCACGTGTGTGAGTGGGCGACAGAGTGATGGGGTAGTGGTCGCACAGATGCCCCCCAGGCAGTCAAGGTTGTGTCCTGTCCAGACTGCTGTCATACCGCCTGATGGCCGTGGGCACAAAGGAGCGTCTGAAGCGTTCAGTTCTGTACCGGGGTGGGAGGAGCCGTTGGTTGAACAAGCTCGGGGTGGGAAAGATTGTCCAGTATAACTCCCAGTTTGTCCTTCCCCTCTCTGCACAGCCACCGACTCAAGATGGTCAAGGTTGAGTCCCACCACCGAGCGAGCTTTCCTCACAAGCTTGTTGAGCCTGTTGACCTCACCATGTGATTGGTTTAGGTCTCCTCCTATTCCTCCTGAAGTCCACTACCACCTCCTTTGTCTTGGAGATGTTGAGTAGGAGGTGATTTTGGTTGCTCCACTCAACAAAACTCGCAATCAGGTCTCTGTACTCCTCGTCATCGTTTGTGATGCAGCCAACAATGGAAGAGTCGTCAGAGAACTTCTGGAGGTGGCAGGAACTGGACTTGTGTCAGAAGTCGGAGGTGACGAGAGTGAAGAGGAATGGAGACAGGACCGTACCTTGGGGCACACCTGTGCTGCACATCATGGCCTCAGAAACACAGCCGTCCACCCTGACATACTGCGGCCGTCCTGTGAGGTAGTCTAGGATCCAGGCAGTGATGTCGGGGTGAAGTTGCGCATTCAGCAGCTTGTCTTTGAGGAGGGGGGGCCGAACACTGTTGAAGGCACTGGGGAAGTCAAAGAAGGTGACTCTCACAGTGCTTCCTGCTCCCTCCAGATGGGACAAGGCCCTATGAAAGAGGAAGATGATGGCATCCTCCACACCCATATGTCGCCTGTACGCAAACTGCAGAGGGTCCATGAATGCAGACAGCCGTTCCTTCAGGTGCCGGAGTACGAGCCTCCGAATGACTTCATGACATGCGACGTTACGAGCCACTGGCCTGTAGTCATTGAGAGCAATCGGACGTCCTTTCTTAGGTACTGGGACTATGCAGGTTTTCAATGGTCAGGCACCTTCAGCAACCTCAGAGAGAGGCTGAAGAGGTGCTGGAAGACTCTTGCAAGCTGCCCAGCACACACCTTGAGGACCCTTCGGCTGATGTTGTCTGGCCCACTGGCTTTGCTCTGCCTC
>CAAKHD010012387.1:0-50000 GCA_901007705.1 Fistularia tabacaria
ACACACATACACACACAAACATATATATACACACACACATATATATATAAATATATATATACACACACACACATATATATATATATATATATACACACACACACACACACACACATATATTCCTTTTCTTTTTTTCTTTTCCTTTCAGCTTTTCCCTTCAGGTGTCGTCACAGCGAATCAACCTCCTCCATCTAACCCTGTTCTCTGGATCCTCCTCTCTCACACCAACTACCTTCATATCTTCTCTCACTACCTCCATAAATCTTCTCCTCGGTCTTCCTCTAGACCTCCTGCCTGGCATCTCCAATTCCAGCATCCGTCTACCAATATAGTCCCTATCCCTCCTCTGTCCATGACCCAACCATCTCAGTCTGGCTTCTCTGACCTTCTCTCCAAAACATCTAACATGTGCTGTCCCTCTGATGGACTCATTTCCTCATCACTCTCAAAGAGAACCTCAACATCTTATATATGTACAATAGAAAAAAAGTGAAAATATGTGAGAAACAAAAGAAGTGCCTTGTAACTGGAGGTGGTGCAAAAAGAGCAAGGCGTGTGGGAAGCGAGTGAGCAGCATCAGCGCTGTGGTGCATGCAGGAAAAAGGGTTGATGTGTTTGTGGTATTGAACACTCACACACCCAATGAGATGTGTGTGTATGTGACCTGCAGACATTTTTGCAGGAAGGATGTAGTAGTCTTTGACTGAAGGCGTCGCTTAGAGCCCCACAGTGTCATGCAGAGGCGTGGTCCCAGATGGATGCTAGCTGAGAAAGGATCCTCCTCTCGCTCGGCACCTCGATGGAGTCCGGAGGGGAGTCCAGGACTGAGCTGTCCCGCCTGACCAGCCCCAGCAGAATACTGCATAGAGCAGTGAAGGTGCCACCAGAGAGTCGTAGAAGGTCCCTAACAGTGTCCTGTACACACCAAAGGACCTCAGTCTCCTCAGGAGATGAAAACGACTTTGGCCTTCTTTTGCAAGACATCTCTTTCGTGGGACTGGTCCACCTTGTTGTTTAGGTGAACACCCAGGTACCTGCAACCCTCCACAACCTCGATGTCCTGACCATGGATGTTCACCAGTGTTGCCTTTGGTGCCGATCACCATTTCCTTTGTCTTCCCGGCATCGATCTTGGAGACGACCTTTCTGTATTCCTGATTTCTTCCCCTGCGATACACGTCTGACGACGGCCGTGTCGTGGAAAACTTCCAGGAGGTGGCAGCTGTCTGTGGTCAATCTGTGCTCTGAAGTGTGAAGGGTGGGGGGTAACGTGCCCTGTGGAGCCCCCATGCTACACGCTACCACGTCAGACACGCAGTTTCAGAGCCTCATGTACCGCAGTGGGTTGGTCAGGGAGTCAGTGGGCCGTGCAGCCAGGCTACTGTCCATTCCCACTTCTTCCAGCCTCCCCTTTAGCAGTGATGGCTGGATTTTACCAAGCGCCCCATAGAAGGCAAAGAACATGGCCGTCACACTGCTGAGAGCATTTTCCAGGTGCGAGAGGGACCTGTGGGTGAGGCAGATGATCCAGGTGATATGCAAACTGGAGGGGGTCCAGACTGCTGCTCACCATGGGTCAGAGGTGGCTGAGGATGATCCTCTCCATGGTCTTCATCGGGTTGAAGGGGTTCGAGGTCAATGCCCACAGGCCTGTAGTGGGTGGGCTCCCTGGGATGCGTGGTCTTTGGCACTGGAAACGTACACAATGTTTTCCATAGAAGTGGAACTCTCTCCAGACTGACACTCAGGTTGACCCTTTGCAGAAATACTCGGCACAGCTGATGTGCACAGTCTCTGAGAAGTCTGGAGATGATGCCATCGGGCCTGTAGCCTTCCTTGCCTTGATTTTCCTCAGCTGCTTCCTCACCTGATGTACTGTTATGAAGAGGCGAGGGGTGGGGCTGTGGAGTGTATCCTGTTTGGTCATTGACGAGGCTTGTGAGCAGAAGAAAGCTAGGCATGCTACAAAGTCTGCCATTGCTCTTCTAACTGATCCGGGCATTCGTGGTGGGAACCTGTAACTTGCAGTCAGCAACACGTCTCCGTCTGCGGTCCAAGCAAGGGAATGGATGTGCTGAAAGTGGAAGCATGGAACTGAGAACGTTGCTAAGGTAGGATCGTTTGCTTGAGGGTCGGTTATGTGGCTTCCAGGACATTGGATTTCACTGTTTAGCCTCCTTGAGTTGTCGTGGGTGTAACTTCACGAAACATCAGAGAAGGACGGTGCCCAGTTGAAGCCCAAATGACATCCTTCAGACTGCCGTTGGTGAGAGTAGGTCATTGTTTATTCGTCAGTCTTCAGTTCGCCCGCTGGATGTTTTTGAACTGTGGTAGGAAACCGGGGAACATGTGATTCATTGTGCATAAAACAAATGTTTATTTTTGCAAATTTACTGCTTGCGTATGAACAAGTATTCCGAGTACTTTCACAGATTTTTCCCCCGGTTCATATGCGTGCACTTGTAATATCTAATTCCTTGTTTATTATGAATATGCATAAAACAATTTGTCAATATTCGAATGTTCCACAATCACTTCTTCCATATAATCCATATTCCGTATCGTTATCCCTCTTGCGGTTGTGACAGAACAGCGGGCTTTTGAACCTTCAGGGAGAAGTCAACAATTGGACAGCCCTGTGTAATGCAGCCAAGGGAAATGATATCTACATGTGGGGAAAAATACATCTTCAAGTTGTCTGGAGTCATTCCTCCACTGGCTTCGATCAGCAGAGCTGGGAACTCCCTCTTCAGAGCCCTGGCTGCCACATGCAGCTCCTACCAGACGAGGACAAGATTAGATGGAGGACACCAGGGCTATGAAGGTCAAAGACCAGCAGAAGTCATGTGTACATTGAATCGTAGAACCATAACTCGAGTAAATGGATTTACAAAATCAAAAAATTGTTGAAGCTGTGTAAATGTCGCATTGTGTGGAAAAAAGATGTACAATGTGTATTTTTATGATGCATTTATATATCTGGTCACTGGACATGATTAGTGTGAGGAAATGCTCTACCTGAGGCAGAAAGTTGTCCAGCATGACAACGTCTGCTCCTGCTTGGGCCGCCTCTCGACCTTCCTCTGTGGATTGACACTCCACCTCAATCTTACTGCTAAAACCACAGACAGAGCGTGCAGCTTTCACTGCCTGCAGAAGAGAATAGCAAGAGAAAACATCAATTCTAAAGGCCTACTTTAAGTCATAATGTGTTTGTAATTGTTCAACTGTTTTGTCAATTTGTGGGGAGAAAAAACAACAAAATTAGCAAAGAACAAGGGGAATTTCTTCATAGTAAATTCATGTGAACAGCAATGAATTTGATGAATTTGTACGGGTCAAAACAGCAGAACTCTCCAAAACACTGAGGTTAGTTCTGCTTCACAGCGTCACAGAGTCTCGGGTGCAAATGAATGATCAAAAGCTCCGTCAACTTTTTTAAGGCAGTTTACAGAAAATAACTATCAACCAATGGTTTACTTTACATGAATCACTCACTACTGGCTTAATTTCACCTGGTTTTCAAGTTCAATATATTCACATAAATCAAACATCGATGCTGGTTTGATTCACATGGCTGACAATGGTCTTCTATTGCATTTTCTTCCCCTGGGTTTGTGTTCTCCACAGGTTCATGCTGCCCCCCGCAGTCAAAAGTCACACAGTAGGATAACTGCTCAATACAGTCCAAGTGAACTGTCGCCATTAACGACAAGTAGGGTGGTTGTAGATCTAAGGAAATGACCTTCTGAGTGACTGGTATCTGCGCAAGGTACACCTTGCCTATCATCCAGTGCCAGCTGGGTATTAATTCCACAATCCTTCATGCAGGACTGTCAGGCATGTCTGCAGGAAAAACAAGCCAACAGACCGACGTGTTGAGCTGGAGCAGATACTGCAAGTGGTGTTTCATATCAAGTTATTGACTTTACAACAAGTACATTTTGAGCTGTGCTACTTGTTTTTAATGTTGATCATAGTCAGGAGTGGTTGAAAATGAGTTTGCTTTAAGTTTTGACATTAACCTATATAATTGTGCATAAAGAAAAGACTTGAATGCACCAAAAACATGTATCATAGCTGAGCTATACATGGCTATACAACTGAGACATTAACCAAGAGTATTTAGGCTGTACAATATATTTTAAATCAAAAATGGCTCATACACACGAACACCCGAATTGGCGGCTGCTTTCTTTACTGCCTTTCAATAAATCATCCACAACCATTCTTCAAGAAGTAAAGAGCATTCATTGCTACACAGGACAAGTGTTACAGTCCCTCGTGCCAAGATCCGAAGAAAATACATCAAGGAGCCCAATTCAGGCTGTAGAGAAACCATCTACACTAAACATCCAACAAGCTACCAGAAGGCTACCACCCTACCACCCAAACACCACTTACCTGCATGAACTAACAGCAGCCTGAAGCATATCATCAGGGCATTCAAGTGGGCGCCGTCCATCGTCAGTGTTTCGTGGAGTTCGGCCCACGACACCTCAAGAAGGCTTGACAGTGAACTCCAGTGTCCTGGAACCCCCCCTCCACGCTACATAGCTGCTGCCCACGCAAACAACCTTTACTGAATGAAGTCCCCAGCTACCATGCTTCCTCCTCAGCCACAACCACTCACTAGCTCCTTCTGCTGTCTGAGACGCGTTACTGAAGTTTGAGGATCCATCCGCAAATGCCCAACTGTGTCAGTAGACCGACGACAGACTTGGCCAAAAACCTGCGACAGCCCACGTCTGCAGGCCACACCCGAGTCCTCCAACCTTGCTGCTCTGCCTCTGCTGGCATCTCAGCAAACCTAGTTCTTCTGCAGTCACTGGGCTCTTCAACTCGATCCTCCCAGGGAACCGTAAGCTCAATAAAATAAACTTCCTCTCTCCCCTCAACCACAGCAACATGTGTGAGAATGTCCCTTTCCTCAGTATTCCTTTAGCTCGGTGTTTTGTCTTGCTCACCTCTGTGATGCTTCCAGATGCCCACACATGGTTGTCTTTCAACATCACCATTCCACTGAGATCGTGCCTGTGCATGGACACGGTCCCCACCAGCATCGAGTATTTCTCGACCAGTCGAAATCCAGGGGTGGTCTTGCGCGTTCCTGCGACCTCTCCCTGCCAGCCCCCTGCCACCGCCTGTTCGCGCAGCCGACGGCAGCGTGTAGCAATCCCCGAGGCCCGGGCCAGGCAGTTGAGTGCAGGCCTTTCCCCAAGGAGCAGGCACCTTGCTGGACCTCGCACCATTGCAGTCAGTGTAGCAGCAGCTGATCCTGGTTTGACATCAAACATTTAATAGTAGTAGCTGCAGTAACGTTATAAAAAAAACAACTGTCCCCAAATGACTGCTCGAGGGAGGCTGACCGCTGGACAATTTAGGCTTAGAAGCAATCCTACCGTCCTGAACGAAAGACAATGCTACGCTAACTGATACTATTTGCAGTTGTGCTCGTATTGTAGCGTGTCGTGGGAGTACGTGGACGGAGATTTCTACCACGCTTTGAGTTTGATTGCTTATGACTGTGTTCAAATGTACCCAAATGTATTATTTCTGTGCAAGCATGGCTCCCAAATCAGTGTTGCACTGTGAAAGTGCAGTTTTGGCTGGATTACTGCAACGTTTGTCACTTGCAGACAAATATAAACTAGCAAATGATGATGTCAAACTCTATTTATACATATTTACAACTGTTTTATATTGTTGCTTTGATTAAGATAAAACAGTATATTTTATGATTTGTATTTTCCGGATCAATTTGACCCAAACAGAACCGACTGGTCCATAATGTTTAGATTAAAAGCTGTGAAAGTGTCTTCCTTCTCAGGTTAATCTATACACACAGGAAGTAATTGAGGGCGGGATGCATTTTTCTTCATAAGCATTTGCCCCGACACCGTTTGTTATTGATGAAAAAGCTTTGGAATTTTCAAACTTGGTTTGAAACCCTACCAATCTCTTCTCCCTCCTGGCGAATCCAATCAACACTGCAGCCGAGCTCCGAGAACACAGCAGAGAAGAAGGGACTCCCCGCCAGGACGCTGTGCGGTGTTTTACAAAGCAGCCGAGCTTCCACCTCCTGGGACCCGACACTCATGCCCGCGGCGTCGAAGCTGGGCGTGTCTTCAGCGAGCCACTCCCGGGCCAGCCGGGTCAGCGTGGGGACCGGAAGGCAGTGTCCAGGCTGAAACATTCTGTCTTCAACACGCTTCACATGCAGTTATTTTGCTACCTGAAGAAACAGACGCCGAAATCACACAGTTGTTGTTTGTTTGTTTTCCATGTACTGTTTGTGAGGGATGAAACAAATCCGCTTCAATCTGTCCCAGCTCTCTGCCAAGTAAAAAGGTTTTTCTTGCCACCATCACCGGGTGCGTCCTCACGGCGGAATGTTGTGAATTACCACTACACACAATTTGACTTCTGACACGAGTAGGTGATCACAGATCAAAAATATGACAGTGGGAAAATTGAATGAAGTTAAATATCAAGTAACTTAGATTATGACCAACCCAGGACTCAAGATGCCACCAGTAGCTTAATTGTTTGGCTTGACTGACATACTGGTCACCATGATGTTAACCAAAGGGGGCAAACATGCTGATTCTATTTCTTTCAAACATCTGCTTTAGAATAAACTGAAAACATTACAAAAACAATCACGAAATCAACTTGAAAGGGCCAGAACATTCTGATAGGGATTATGGAAATCAAACAACAAACTACAAGAAAGTGATCCAAAGAGGACCAAACTATGACCGAGAAAGGAAAGGAAATCACCAAGAAATTACCTTCTGCCACTGGTCTCTGTTTAAGAGACCTGACACGGAAAAACACCCTGTGGAATTTGACCTCTTGTCTATGTTGTCATGCTTACAAGCTCAGAGTAAACATTAGATTTGATTGTTTGGACCAAACTGCTCTCCTTTAAAAGAAAATATCTTACTTCAAGTACTTTGTAAGCAACACATAAATCAGTAAAGTGTGAACAACACACCATTAATTTGTTAGATTAGATAAATTCAGATGAAGTAGTAATCTTGAAATAAATTTCAAGTTCATGCTTTCAATGATAAACCGAATGGAAAATAGTTTCAATAGAAGACTTTTTGATATTTTAGAATACGTACGCAAACCACAATTTTTATTGTATGACAAACCAGGTAAGTACGACCAACTGGTGACCGGTCCGGGGTTCAACCTGCCTTTCAGCCAGTGGCCCCTGGCTGGGGGTCCGGCCGGCACGCCTGCGACTGCGTGCAGGATACCAGATATATGCAGCTCTAGAAAAAATCAAGAGACCGCTGGAAAACTTTTAGTCCGTCTCTTTTGCTGTTTTCAGGTCTCTGCTTGAGAAAAATGAACATTTTTGTTTTACTCTACAAATGGGAATGGAACCAGTGCCATGGAAAGCTCGCCTCAAAGCAACAGGGGCACCACCATAACAGCAGTTGTGTTATTCAAACGCTCCAGTAACTACATACGATCTCTCTCAGCTGCCGCCAGTGACTTGAACAATAAAACTTTCCAAGTTACGTGACGTAACAATGTGCACCAAAGCCATGGTCCAGATTGCAGGATAAATGTCAAAGGAACAGCTGACCAGTATCACCTTCTCTTCTGTTTGGATGTATGCAGATGTGTGCAACATGTTTGATTTGTGCAGTGTGTATCATGTGTATGCTGCGAAACTCCTTTCATTTCCCTGGGGATCAATAAAGTATCTCTACTTTACTATCGTCTTCACAGAAATTCAAAAGCATTTGCTCGGACTTTTGAATGTTGTCTCTTTTAAAATGCTAATGGCCACAACAACAGAACCCACAGAGAGGCCATCTTTGAGTAACTGCAATGCTGTGACTAATTCGTTCCACCTGTTTCCTTGTGTATACGTAGGCTGTGCTTCTTTTTGCCGTGTCAGTTGGTCTTCTCCCCTGCGCAGGCCAGCCCGTCTCCATATCCACTCCATGTCCAAGTTAGGTTTGTTTTGCGGATTCTTAGTATTACACTTACCAACAAAAGAGAGATTTTTGGCAACGTTGTTTTGGCGACTGATCAGATTTTTTCCCCATTCAGTGTGATACTTCTTTGCACTTTGTCAGGAAAGATTGTTTAAACTGTATTGTGCATTTGTATCGTCATGAAGCGCGATCCTGACCAGTGTTCGACTTCACTTTAATCACAATCAAATGGTGTGGTAGAGCTGTTAAATCCGCAGTAGACACTCACTACTTGAGAACCTCGTACTCGAAAAAACTTCATGTGCAAAGATTGATTCATGTGCCCATGAAGTGTGTGAGAAAAAGCAGATTACTTCAAAGGGTGTTACGACAGCTGTCATCATACGATTGGATAAAAAGTAAAGATTTTACTGATAATACACCCCTCCCACCTTATTGTGGGGGGGTTCTGCTCGTCCCAGTGATTCCCCTGAGCTATGTTGTTGGGGGCTTTATGTCCCTGGTCGGGTCACCCGAAGCAAACAGACCCAGCAAAGGCTGCCCTTTGACACCGATTCTGTCCGTAACTTTTAAGGAGAGAATTTCCAGCTGCAGCCAGGCTGTTGAGGGGATCCGGTTCGGTGGCCTCGGGATCGGGTCTCTGGTTTTTTACAGATGATGTGGTTCTATCGGCTTCATCAGACCACGATCTCCGGTTCGCAGCCAGATTTGAAGCGGTCAGGATGAGGCTCAGCACCTCCGAATCCAAGGTCATCGTTCTCGGACGGAAATAGGTGGAGTGCCCACTCGAGGAGAGTGGAAAAGTTCAGGTATCTCGGGGGTCTTGTTTACGAGTGAGGGAAGGATGGATCAGGAGATAACACCGTCGATTTAAAATCCTGCTTTAGGGTTTCTACAGACACATGGAACCCTTCCATTGACCATCTTTAATCATTGTGTTTACTTGATTTCTCAGCGACTGTCAAGGTAAAGACCGCAGAGGTTCAGCTAGAGTTCAAGATACTTAAGAGAATGACAACATTTGAAGTGGTTAGAAGCTCTGTAAATTAGCATAATGAAAATAATTAGTCATATCAAGGACGAGCAGGTGCATTCTGGAAGAGGGCCTCTTTCTGCATGAATTACTGCATCATGCAGCATGGCATGGAGGCCATCAGCAGGTGGCCTTCAGGTCATGCATTGTTGGGTCTGGTGACTCATCTTCCTCTTGAGAAGACCCCCATAGTTTCTGTAGGAGGCTCAGGTTTTGGCAGAGTAACACGATGGTCATTGAACCAGCTTTTGGTACCTTTGGTGCCAAGTACTGCTGCAAAATGAAATCAGCATCTGCATAGATCCAGTCAGCGAGGCAGCACAAGTCAAAGTCAGCTTTATTGAACTTTATCAAGTTCCCCACATGTACCGGACATACAGAGGAATTGATAAGACGTTTCTCACTTTCCCACTGTGACGTGAGATGAGAGATAATGAAGTGCACATTGACAGCAAAGCGGACAAGAAGCATTAAACAACATTGAACTTTACAGTTTAAAGTGCACGCAAATTCAAGCTACTGATCCTGAGGTGAAAGGATGGCAGAGATTTAACAGCTTATAACCTGAAGTGTACACATATATGTTGTTTGAATGTAGAAAGTAGCAGCAGAGTTGTACAATCAAGAGGAAAAAGAAGCCAATAAGTGATACGACACCAACCTTCACTGACTGTGGAAACTTTGAAATGGACTTTAAGGAAGGTGGATTCTGTGCCTCTCCACAGTTCCTCCAGACTGTGGGACCTTGATTTCCAAATGACAGGCAAAATGTACGTTCATCTAAAAAGAGCACTTTGAACCCAGGTAAGACGCTTCTGACATGTTCTCTGATTCAGGAGTGGCTTGACTCAAGGAATGCAACATTTGTATTGGATTCGTCTGTGCGCAGTGGCTGTTGACGGCTGATTTCAGCTCAGTCCGCTTCCTGTGAGGCTCCCCCAAATTCTAGCCTACTGACAGGCTCAGAAAACCTTTGCAAGTGCTTTGAGTAAATGAGCTGTTTGGGTTTTGACAGCACGACTTTCTTATTGATGGAAATTGTAAAAAATGTTTTCACAATATTCTAATATTCTGAGACACTAATTTTATTTGATCTATAACCCCTAATCATCAAAATTCGACAAACAAAGGGCTGCAATATTTCCCTCTACATGTAAAGCATTTCAGTAAATGGTTGTTTCTGAAATGAGACCAAAAAAATTAATGAGTGTCAAATGTCAGAATAATTTGAGATGTACATAATCAGGCCAAGGAACAGTGGCAGTGGGGCAGAGACAGAATATTCCGATTTGCTTTACCCATGCCCTACTGCTTCTAAATTGCAGCGATGCAAGCATCAAGTGCAGCAGCGCCTGCATGCACAAGTCAGAAGTTCTTGCTATGAAGTGTGATGTCCTTTGTCACAATAGACTTCCTCTGAAAAATATAACCGTCCTGAAGACCAGTTTTTCAGGGAAACAACTGACAAGACTGTCTGAGTAAAAAAAAAAAAGAAGTTTATTGATATAAATATGGAAAACAAAATTCTATCAATGACTGGCTGTGTTTTTAAAGCTGTTTTATATTAACATGAAAACTTCAGTTTAAGTAAACCTCGCAGCTTCATACAAAATTACGGACATGTGCTGAACATTTCGATTCGATTGACAGCTAGCAAAATTGATAACACTGTTAGGGAGAGCACAGTACAGCATCAATGATCAGATGATTTACAAATGGATGAAAACTGCAAAAAATAAATAACAAACTAACTGCTTTGAATGACTAAGAACTCCTGAGATGATCTGGTGACGGTAATACTGACAATAAAAGATTTTCTCCTGACTGGAGGTCACACTGTTCAACAATATTCCAACTGTTTTAACATGCAAAAATGAACAAAAAAAGGCATAAATGACACTGTCATACAAAGGTAAATTTAACACTGAAAAATGATCATATGAGTTTTAACTATAGCCAAATAGTCCGTCTTCTGCATGAGATACGTGTACGCTGGAAAAGGGCCAGCGCAGGTTCCTTTTCTGCACAGGTAAAACAGATGACGTGGTGCATGAAGCAGCCACTGATGTCAGATAGGACCTTGCTTCGCCAGCTACGGGTGCTTCACATTTTTAGAAAATGAAAAAGCATCAATCACTTTGGCCAGTGAGATGACACTGCCAGCAGGTGAGGCGCTTCGGTCTACTGTTGGGAGTCAGTTGCCGGATCGGCCTCTGCTCAGGACCTCTGACGGTTCACAATTCAGGGCATCTTCGGTCTGAGCCGACGTTGTCTCTGAGCCCGTGTTGCTGTCGCTAGTTCCCTCCTCGATGGTCTCCTCCATGACACTTTCCTTATCTTCTGATGCAGCTTCCTCACTGCCTGGGTGAGTTTCCAGTTCCGCGCAGGCCTTCTGCTTCGCTATGGAGACACATGTTCACGTGTTAACTGGACCACTCAGTCACAAAGCGTCTCGACTTAGTCGTCTGAATATTTTGAGAGAGTCAGATGGACAAACACTGGTTAGATAGAACAACCAGCAAATGGAGTCCCTTCATGAATACTCACATTGGGGGGTAAAAAAAACAAAAACAAACACATTAATGGGTGAATCTTTCTCTACTTCTTTCAGCTTCTGACTATGTTGTGGCCGCCACAGTGGATCATCTGTTTTCATACTGCGCCTTCCCCTGCATCTTACTATCTAAATGCATGTCATCCTTCACCACAACACAAATCTCATCTTTGGTCTTCCCCCTTTCCTCCAAACTGGCAGCTCCATCTCCAACATCCTTCTATCAATGTCCTCTCTCTCCTCCTGACATGACCAAATCATCTCAATCTGGATCACTGATGACAGATGTCTACACTGGGCTGTCTTCTTGATGTACTTGTTTCTAATAAAGTCCATGTTCATCACTCCCGGATGAAATTGTTAACATCTTTAGTTGTGCCATCTTCAGCTCTGCCTCCCGTCTTTTGGTCAGAAACCACCTCCAAGACACAAATAACACTTGAGGGTCCTGCACCTTCCTCCCCTCCACTTGTTGCATTCTTACTCTTACAACTTGTTCCTTTTCTTTTGCACACATCTTCTGCAGCTTGCTGCAACTTAGGTTTGTTCCTCTTCTCTCCTGAGCATATCTCCATGTCTGAGAGTTCTCTTGCACCTGCTACATGCTCTCACGGAAAATCAAAATGTCATCTGCATACATCACACTTCATGGACACTTCAGTCTGACATCAGCCCGCCTGTCATCATAGTAAGAAGGAAAGGTCTCACTGCCAATCCTTGATGCAGTCCCACCTCCACCTGGAACCTATCTGTGACTTCTACTGCACACTTGACCTTCACCGCACCACCCTCATTCATACCTTGGACCACAAAATACTTCTCTACCATTCCTGATTTCCACATGCTATTCAACAGTTCCTCTCACTCTGTCTTTCCATTTCTCTAAATCCATAAAGCCACAGTAGCTACTTCTGGCCTCCGCACTTCTCCATCAGCACTGTTGTCGCAAACATAGCATCCGCGGTGGTCTTCCTGGGCAAGAAACCGTACTGCTGTGAAACAATCTGCAACTATTTTTCCCTAACCTAGCTGCCACTTACGTTTCCCAGAGTTTGGTTGGATGTCTCTTCAGCTGTAAAGCCCTGTCGTTGATGCAGCTCTCAACAACACTCTTGTTCTTGAAAAACGTCACTATTCACAGCCTTCCACCTCCTTTCCTCAGGTGTCCTCTCACTCTCAAGGAGACTGTTTAACAAACCGGTCCAAAGATGTACCGGCGTCTCTTCCAGACACTTCCATACCACTACCGGTGTGTCATCAGGACCTACTGCCTTTCCATTCTTCACTCTCCAACCCTCTCTCCCTCACACTCTGGCTGCTCATCCGCTCTTCAAAGTATTCTATCTTGCCATCACACTCGCCTCAACTGTAAGTTCACGTCCATCTCTATCCTGAATCATCCTGTCCTGCTGCACATCCTTCCGGTCTTGATGTCTCTGCCTCTCCAATTGGCACATGTCTCTCTCTTTTTTAGCGTCCAATTTCCAATAAAACTCAGTGCAGGCCAGGTTTTGCTTTTGCCTCATCCCTCTTCACCTTACGACGCATATCAAGTCTCCTTTTTCTCTTCTCTGCCCAGGTCAAATAAAGCAGGTTAGGCGATCATAGTCTAATCTGCATAGCTCCATTGTCATTGCTTTCTTTTATCAGTCTGACCAATAGCATTATAACTTTTCAACTTAATCCTGCTCCAAACCAGATGTATCACTCAGGGCTGTCAAAGGTCAAAACAGTGCCAAGCTTGTCTCAACATATAATCACGTTGCTGCAGATGTCAGCTGAGTTTGAAGGGAGTGAGTCTCACCTGATTTATCCATGTTGTTTGACTCAGGCTCATCGCTCTCTTTGTTGTTAGTTTCACTTGAAGGATTTTGCTTGGATTTGTTGCCATGTGTCGCACACACATGTTTCTCTTCCTCAGCTAACACACAGGCGGGGGCATCTCTTGCTTCATGTTCTCCAGCATCCTTTTCACGCTCCACCATGCGTTTCCGGGCGGCCTCTTCAGCTGCCGTTATCTCTGACGAAATCTTCTCCATGTCTACTTCCACCTTCATGCAGCATAACTGAAATCAGTTTGGTATCATTCGTATTAGTCATAAAGATACCTGATTGGAAGATTTTTTTTAGAAACTAAGTTTGGAATATACATAACCAGACTGGCTGAAAGGCCAGTCCTTTCCTTATCTTTTTTTGTTAAATGTCAGGCTTTGAATCTGCTCAGGATCAAAAATCAAACAGCATACAGTTGAAACCAGAGCACTCCACAGTAAAGAATGACACTGCACAGACGGTGCAAATGAGTTTGTGGATGTAGTTTGCAGCAGCGTGGCCCAGCCCTCAATCTGTACACTTCAATACACTTCAGGACCATACATGCGGTTTCAATGCAGGATGCATTGCACGAGTTTTGGAGCTTATGGCTGCCATACCCTTTTGAGCTCATTCGTGAAGGACTCTGTCGCATCAATGAATTTTCTTTTCTTGTCCTGGTGGCGATCTTCAATCTGAAGCAGCTCAGCTTCCAGTTTCCTCTGGGCACAGCAACAGCATAGTTATACCTCATCCGTCACGGTGATGCAAGGGTTTCGAGTAATCTTACCTGGTGAACCATCAGAGACTGCACCTGCCGTTTGAGGACCTGCATTCGAGCTGTGGTAACAACGGAGCGCACGTCAGGAACAACACTTTCACTAAGTATTTCACTGATCAGCCGGTGGTTGCGTTGGAAACGAGCTGCAGCTGAGTGCTTAATGGAAAACCCATCATCGTAATCTGGAGACAGGAAGCACATTTGAGTCATAGATAATAAGTCAGAGAAGCCTCAGGAATCTGGGATATGATTATTGTACAATGAAACATTGGAAGTACTGTATAAAGCTCATTTCATTTCTCAAACCATTGAAGAAGAACATATGTGTGAAAGTCTGTATTTGTGCATATACAACCCATTCATTTTTTACACACTGACTATGAAGTGTTAGTTTAAGAAGACCTGCAATTAACTAATATACATTTATTACAAACAAATGTTCCTTCCTTTTGTAAATTATCTCTGCCTCTTATGAGGCCTACTTTAAATCGATGATTTAAGAGGGTTCAATCTACATAGCCTAAGGACAATAACAATGTTTAGTTAGTTTTTCCACACTGTCTGGTGTTGGAGAATTATGTCAAAATGGATTGTCAATTGTAAACCTATTGCATTTAACAACAAATCTCGACTAAGTCCAGCTTTCGAGGTTCATGAATGGTGAAATATCATTTTAGTTAGCAAAACACTATCAAAAAGGCAGAAACAAAAGTTTACACTGAAATGCATGACATTGACATGTCTCTTCAACAGCCAGTCAGCCGCTGTTTAGTTTTAGTAGATCAGAGACAAACTAGCATTGTTGGTCTACTTGAAAGCAACAACACAACATTTATCTATATACTGTTATTTTAGAATAACGTCGCAGTTATCGTGAAAAGTCGTGCATCCCAAGCTATAAACTACACATTAATCAACCTCTTACTTTCGGATTTGATGGAATCCAAATTTAATCCGTTCCATTTTGTTTTATAAATGTTATTATGAACCGAAGGGTATAGCCCTCTCACCTTAAGTGTCAAGTTATTTCTGGAGAGTTCGACAAAATACAATCGTCTCTTGTTTGTATGTACTTTTTTTTCATGTTTTATGCTCATAATTAATCATTTAATCTTTCAAATTCATTGGGGGAAGGGGAGGTATCACAAGCAGAACTTCCACTGAAATAGATTTGCACATTGACGGAAAAATGCCAAAAATTGTCAAACATCTATGGACTCCCAGTCAAATAATGTCTTTCTCATGAACTTCATTGTCAACAACCTCCATTACTTGTTTCCAGGTGAAAGGGAAAACAAAAACAAATGGCGATGTAGCAACCTTGTGTCTTCAAAACCAGTAAATGAAAAAACAAGGAGAATCAAAATATTTGTCATTCACACGTACAATATGCATTGTGCTCACCTTCAGATATATAACATGAAGAATTTTACTAACACAATTCTTTTTTAAAACTTTTCATCTGACAACAAACAAATATTGATATTGTAATCAATATATCTGGATGTGGCTCCATCTACACTTTTCATATTCACAAAAAGACTGAGATAATGACAAAGTCTGACATTTCCTATCTTTTTTTACGGTTCAGTTTTTGAAGTGTGTGTAGTTGTCACAATAGGACATTTTACAGCTGCATTATCACACGTGTATTTGTTAAAAGCTGTCTCTTGTCAAGAATTTCCAGCTACTGCTCCTTACTCCCGAGATCCAGATTCTGACGACTGTGGCAGTTTGACATGTATGTTTTCTTTCATTGGTGTTCGTGTGTCATTTTTCTTAACTACCGCTACCTTCAAAGCATGTCCCGCTCAGAATCTTCTTTTCCTTTCGGCTACTCCCTTCAGGGATGGACACAGCGAATCAATCTCCACCATCCAAGCTTATTCTTTGGATCCTCTTCTCTCACACCAACTAATGTCATGTCCTCTTTCACTACATCCATACATCTACTCTTTGGTCTTCCTCTAGGCCTGCCTGGGAGTTCCAACGTCAGCATCCTTCTACCAATATTTTCACTATGCCTCCTCTGTACGGGACCGATCCATAAATCTTCTCTTCGGTCCTCCTCTAGACCTCCTGCCTGGCATCTCCAATTCCAGTATCCGTCCACCAATATATTCACTTTCTCTCCTCTGAACATGAGCGAACCATCTCAGTCTAGCTTCTCTGACCTTCCCTCCGAAACATCTAACATGTGCCGTCCCCCTGATGGACTCATTCCTGATCCTACCCATCCCTCGTCACTCCCAAAGAGTGACTTGTCCTGCTCACAGTATTGTGCTAAATGTTCCTGGAACACATATTGCATTTCGCCCGTCATCTTTACATTGTGCTATAGCCAATGTCTAGAACAGCCTGCAAAAAAAACTCACACGGGACAAATCTATCTATAACTCTGCCTCTACCTTCAGAAACACCTTTGCGTCTCATGCATGTTCTCGCTGCCTTTTCTACCACTTACAGGTTCTGCTTGCAATACAGTGTATCTGCATGGTTGTCCGAGTGCTTGTGGTTAAGTTTGTTGACTTTAACTTTAATTTTACCAACGTTTCCTTTTACCAAGCCAGCACTGTAAACAAGTAGTTGGTCTTAATGAGCTGCTTTTTAATATGAAGGTTGATCAACTGAAAATCAGATGCTTTGAGCATTTTCATGCAGTCGAGACCCCAACCGTAAAATTTGCAGAAGCTTTAAAAATATTTGGAATATTCAGAATGCATGTTATTGTCAGCAGAACTATGTCTTATATGAGCAACAACATATGTACTACCTGTCTAGAGCAGCTCATAAATACAGTGGGGTAAATAATAAATTGATCCCCTGCTGAATTTGTTTGTTTGCCCACTTGCAAATAATTTAACAGACTCTTAATTTTTACAATTGTTTATTGATTATGGCGGTAGACAGAACGTCAGTCAAAAATTCATTAAAAAACACAATATAAAAGTTGTAAAATGTTGTGCATTTGATTGAGTGAAACAAGTATTTGATCCCCAAGCAAAACAGAAACCCTTTTGGCAAACTCAGCGATGAGACGAGTCTTGTAGTTGGTCACCAGGTTTGCTCACGGGTCAGGAAGGATTTTGGCCCATTCCTCTTGACAGACGCTCTCTAAATCCTTCAAGTTTCTTGACCACCGCTTGGAAACTCAAAGCTTCAGCTCCCTCCAGAGGTTTTCTATGGGGCTGAGGTCTCGAGATCTTAATAAGCTTCTTGTTTAGCCACTCCTTTGTTGCCCTGGCAGTATGTTTCGGGTCATGGTCATGCTGGAAGAGGTTACCTAGGGTCACGCTGACATTTTTTTTCATCCTCGAAAAATGGCGGGTGAAGTTGATGCTGAATAGCTCAACTTTAGACCACAACACTATCCCCCACGCCTCCTCTGAGTCATTCAGATGTTCACGGGCAAACATAATGCAAGCCTGTACATCTGCCCTCTTAATCAGGGGGGACCTTGTACGCACCGCACGATTTCAGTCCACTACGGCCCAGTGTGTGACCTACTTTTTCTCGGTGACTTTGGTCCATATTGCCTTCATGTCACGAACTAGCTCCCGCTGTGTAGTTTTATGCTGCTGCCCCACCTTTATCATTGCCGTTCTCACTCCACAAGGTGCAATCTTGCATGGAGCTCCAGTCCAAGGACAGTTGATAGTCATTTTGAGTCATATTCATTTTTTACTTTTGAATAGTCCCTCCTGATCTGTGTGCAAACCTGACGACCAACGACAAGAACTACGTCTCGTTGCTGCTCTTGCCGAAAGCCTTTCTCTACCGTGACCTCGCATATGTTTTGCTTGGGAATTGAATATTAATTTCCCTGAATAAAGTGTACGACATTTTATCACTGTTATATTGTGTTTTTTATGTATTTTCGACCGATATTATGTCTATTGCCATAATCGATAAACAACCATAAAAAATTAGACACCGTTAATTTCTTTGTGAGTGTGCAAACATAAAAATTCAGCGAGGGATCAAATAATTACTTCTCCCATTTTATATTGTTTATTGAGATTGTCTCTAACAAGACATTTGACTTATCGCCACCTATTCTGCGTGTCTATGTCTCCTGGCCTGCACATTTGACAAGTTTATTAGTGCATATAATTGTGTGTTGGTGCTTAAAAAAATGAAGAATGCATTTTCCTTTGCCATTATTTGAAAAAAAAAAAAGAAAAAAAGGCCAAGACCACTTACCAATTTTAAAAAATACCAAAACAGACACATTATACTTACTGACCAAACACATGTGACAAAAAAGAATGGATGGCAGTGTGGCAGGGGGACAGGTGAGTGGAGTAGAATAACTGGTGAGATGTTACTACAACGCAATTACAACGTTTGGTTAAATAACTCCAAATCTTTAGAGACAACGACTTCACTCTTACCATCTGGATCTTCAGCTGGCTGGATGCTCATGTAGGGCTCGCCCTTGTCCAGTCTGGACTGCCTCTGACGATTCTCCTCCTCCAGAGCAGCCTCTGCTCGGCTCTTTGCATTGACGTAGGCCAGATAGGCTGGCGAGTTGTGATACGCCTTCATACTTTCATTATACTCAATCTATATGTGATAGTTACAGAAATGACAAAGAAGCAAAAGTAGCACAACTTTGTTTCATCAACTAGGCAAATATTAATGAGAAGAGAAGAAAGGAAGTAAACATGACTGTTGGAGACACATCTACAGGTCATCCATCAGAGAATGACCCATAAACATCCCTGGTAAAACAACCAACCTTCTCTGCTTCGTAGTCATTCAAATAATCCTGTTTCTCCTCATCAGTGAGGTCCCTCCACATGCCACCGATTATCTTCCCAATTTCCCATAGCTTCAGATCAGGATTGGAGGCTTTTACTTGATCCCAAACCTGGTGATGAGAACCAGACATGGGGTGGGGTTGGATTGGGTTGGAGGGGCTATAAATGGTTATCTCTTTGCAGAGAGGTCACAAACCAGAGGAGGCCGAGTGCTTTAAGCGCCATCTCCAAGCAGATAATTCCCAATGTGTAACGTGGACTAGTTATGTCCTGACTTCAGTGGCTTTACCTACCTTGCAAAGCTGCTACTAGTGTCACGAGCAGTCTCACTTATTTCCACATAATATAGTGAAATCTTCAAACCAAGCAAATAATGATGCAACCGCAATTCAGCACTGTGTGCTTACCTTTCGACTGTATCTCATGTATGGCATCAGTGGTTTATCGGGGGGCTTTGGTGGTTTTGGGATGTTTATTCCTGATGAATTCTGGCAAAGGAACAAAAAGGGTCATCATAAGAGCGGGTTGCTGCTCTAACCGGGTAAAAAGCTGGCATACTCGGCAGAGCAAAGCATGGGAAACCTTGGGAGAAAAGTTTCATCAAAACAACAAAACAAAAGCGAAAGCAAAGACCATAAAAAATTGAAAAAAATCAACTTTCAAATAATTTCACTTGTCTTAATATATGATGCCAGTGTTGAGGCCTTATACAAACTACAACTCTAACATACAACAGAAAAGAATACCTCATGAACGGGCTTTCATTCAGACATAATGTTATAATCAAAGTCAGCAAGACACAGGTTGCATTCACTTCATCAATTACTGCTCAGCAAGCAGGGCCAGGTTGAGCAGCCAGTTAAAACTCAACGGCAACATGGATTGCAGAAGTGACTTAACTTGGCTGTCAAAAATGTAGACTTTGAAAGGAAGATATCATTTGAACGGACACAAAATGGAAGATACAGTATGAGTCAGTCCACAATGTTAGAAAGGAGGCAGTGACACACAGTGACATACTGATGTAATCTTCAAACTGATTCCATTGCAACGTTACGAGATGTTATGCAGGAATGCATCTTGTAAAGTTCAGCCATCAGCAATATTTCATTTTCCCTAGGCAAAGCTATTTGTTGATCTCAGACTGCGCTGCATGTGAACTGATGCAGATCTTTCTAACTTTTTCTTGTGCTCGATCCTCCGTACATTTGCATTTATAAGCATTCCTTAATGTTAATATTCATACCGTTGCACGACTGTTGCTGCTTTGGCTTCCTCCCAATCTGTAGTTGTTGTAGGCCAGGTGACTGTAAGGGTTGTACCCCACAAACCCTGCAGTGGTGGGCATTTGCTAATGGAAACAAATGCAAACACACAGCAATGAGAATTGATCCAAATGAAGAAGAAGAATAAAAGCCAAGACAGAAAATTGTAGAAACCAATGACAGAAGCTGGGAATACGGAAAAAGAAAAGTAACTTTCGGCTTGGCTGAGGCAACAAGGGATACGATTAACAAGCAGTGGAACATAAGCACATTGGTGTCTTCAACATGGGAGTTCAAAATAGACCTTTAATTTCAATCAGATATATCTGGTAGAAGTGCATACCGGATACTTACTGTTGTTGGTGCAGGGGGTGGAGGGGGGGCATAGGACGGCCTCTCTGTTAGAAAACAAATGGTCAATTGTCAGCATTACGAGAGTGAAAGCTGCCACCTAGTGTGTGTATGCAGCTGTATTTATTTATATGACATTTACGAATTTGTTAAGATTAATAACACTGTAATTTGACAATTATATATGACAGAAAAGACAATCCTTTATTATTCACACATGGAAATATATAGCATCAACAGTAAAAGGCAAAAAGCAGATTACAATAGAAAGCACTATGACCAATATGAAATGATCCAAATAAAAAAAAAATACATGTAGTACAAAAACAAGTCTGACACTACAAAGAGAGAATAAACTGGAAAACAAAATGGAATAACTTCAGTTGAGATGAAAAGGAAATCATAGAAATATTACATCTGAATTTTAGATTTTGTGGTGATAAATGGTCTCAGAGTTTGTGAGAATGTAAATTCACTTGACTTCATTTCAATGCCACCAATGAATTATCAACATGTCATCTTGAAAAAAAAAAAACATCAGAAGAAGTGATAGCAAACAATTTCTAAAAATCAAGAAGAATTTATCACATCAATATTCAGGATTTTATTTACAAAAAAAATCAACAATGCTTCAAATATTGTTGGAATTGAACGGTCCCTCAGTGGACAAAGACTCAGGTACTATATGTGTTAAGTGCCAAAAATATTGTTATTAGCCCTTCCAACTAGCTGTTTTGGGTAGACTATAACGTCAAAAACTGTTATTAGTAAAAAAAAAAAATAAGATTACAGCATGATACAGCCGATAAAAATGTTCCCCACATTTCATTGAACAATGTTCGGGCGATGCATCGCTGCAAGCATTTTTGTCCTATTACTGTGTACATATGATGACCATATCTATCGTTTTTTGACGATACGTTTCGACACGAAAACACCCACAATATACTTGCAGCTCCTTACTTGACATTTTAACACTAAAAAACGTGGGAGTTCCCGTCAGTCTGTCCCGGTCGGTGGTTCTGTAAGACACACATCAGATACGAGGTTAGGTAAAGACGGGCTGTGCTGCGGACGAGGCGTCCTCTTGAAGACGGCAGGAATTTACTCAGGATGACACGACGGCTTTTACTCGTTTCAACACGAGCCGCTGTATGAGATGCAACGAGGCGAAGCTTCGTCGCCGAACCAATTTGTGTTTGCTTTCAATGCCGTGTGTTTTCTCGCAGGGCTCAGGAGTGAGTTAATAAACTGCACATTAGATCGAGCCCTTTCCTTCGCCGCCAGCGAGGAGCTGTCATGAAATCACCATCGAAAGGCAACAAGCGGGCTGCTGCTATGCTAACGGGAGAAATGATGGGGATTTCTAACAGGCAGATAGTACCAAGCCTACAAGTCGTTGCTTTCTGCAACAAGGTGAGGTAGTGTCGAGGAGACGCCGTCCAGAGACATATCCGTCTTCAGTGAGGTGATGAAGAATATTATGAGCCGAAATAGCCGCTGAGCCAGTTTAGCGCATCAGCTGTTGTAAGCAGCATGCCGACGACTAGCTAGGCAGCTCAATGAAAAGGAAAGTAGCATCTCATCTTAGCATGCAACATCAAGTCACATACGGTTAAAGACGCAAGCAGCCTCTTTGGTGTAAATGGTGAAAAGCAAGTATGTCTATATTTTTTTGTTGTTTGCTTGATTTTTTTTTTTTTTTTGATTTTTTGGGGGGGTAATATTGACGAGCAAACTCACCGTTAGATCTTTAGTCCCCGCCACACTGTTATACGTTGTGGATTTGTCGGGGACGCTAGCTACCTCAAAACGGTCCCCCGCTAAAAAGCAGTGAAACGTGTTCCGCCCGTAAGAATCTTCCAGAATTGCCCCCCGCCCCACCCAACCCCACCCTGCTGCGTCTTTGCTAACGCCCAGGTTGTCCATGTTGTGCCTCTGTCGTATCGAGACCACGGTGGAAGATGGGATTCTCCGGCGGGAGTCGTTGTCCTGACAAAACCACGGGGTTCATAGGACGCGACAGATGTGCACCGACACCGTTATTCCGTGAGCCCGGTGATGCGTCTGGGCAACTTACATGTGTCCGAAGACGGGGAAAGATGAGAGAATTCAACGAGACTTCCTTCAAGCTACACCTGGCAGAGTCGGCAGCGCGTACGGCCACGATCTGTCTGCCTCTGCCTCTTCGTTTACGGGAGAAGTTGAAATGACTCAAGGTAAAAAATAACCCATTCAACGGCGGAAACATCCTTTGACGAAACACAGCAGCGTCAGACTGTGAAACACAAGGTCAGTTTGGAAGTCTGCTTTCTGGATGGTGTCCTTACATCTCACAAAGCGCTTCACTTCTGTAGTTGGAAGTGTTAGCCTGAGGACTCGGAGCTGCACACATCAGCGCTGTCACTGGGTGTTTCCTAAATATAAACAAAGGAAAGGCAGGGGCTTTGACCTACTTCTGAATGAGCCTCTGTTTGTATCACCTCCTCATGACATGATACCTTCTTACCAGCTAGAACACCTTGGAGCTTATTTTGTATTTTTTTTCTTTGTCTACATCTTGCAAAAACGGGGCAAGCCGGCGCATAGAAATTTGAGCTGGCTCAGCAAGTGAGTTTGATTTTTGTCCCCCCTGCTCTCTCCACACCGCAACTGAGGGGAACGGCTCTTTTACAGAGGCAAATAAACACACAGGACATACCACAGGTGGCATCTCCTAAAGTGTCTGCCTCAGGTGCGGTGATCACCATAAAGTTAATCAAACCTGACCAACTTTATCCCAGTTGTCACTTACAAATGCTGCCATGCATAATCACATCAAAACATGGTAAGAACACTGATGGAAAATGGATATTTGAGAGGTAGCGCAATACTCTGGTGACGCTTTGCAGTTTTATTGCTAATCAGAGGGATTACACAAACACATTTTGACAGTGCTCGCGATCTCATCGACAGGTGTAATCCTCCATGTTCCTTGCGTGCACGAGGTGCAGGAAGGAAATTCTGCTTGGCCCAGGGAGTAGACGCCGGACATGGCAAGGTCGTGACCTCGTACTCCACCGGGCAGGTTTGAAGGGAGACATCTGGAGGCTGGTGAAGGTTACATCTCGTGTAAGCGCCTGTGCGGGCTGAACACAAGACACATGCAGGGCTTCCCAGGCCAGCTGAGGGATTGTCGGTGCCCAGGGGCAAACCCCAATGCTTGTGACATTTTGGACCAAGATGTTATGGTAATACAGATTTAGACCCAGATGTTTGAACGGCGTTGTCCATCAAATAGGCTCAACTACAACAACTGGGCAGACCTGAACTTTAACTCTATAGGGAAGTGTGGGAAGTATTTCTAAAAGCATCCCAGAGGTACCTCGACATAGATTCATCGAGTATTAACATTAACTTGTCTGACGATTGAGTGTTCAAACCAAAGGTGGACAGATGTTCAATGGCCGATATTAACCTTTCACAGGTATATCTGTGTCACCATGTCTTCGTTCACATGAAAATGTACAAAATCGATATTTAAATGTTGATTAGTTTGTTATATTCATCTTCCAAGTTGGACACCATTAAATTTCCCCATTGAAATTTGGTCGGCTCTGAGTCAAAAATTGTATTTCAGTGAGATCCAGCTGTGATTGCAAGCTCAAATCTAACACGTATCCTTGACATCCTTCTGACACTCAATAGGGATCAGTCTCACTTTCAACTGCTAAATCAAGGTTTCTGTAAGGTTAGATTGCAACTGATTTAAAATCAGAGTTCGTCACATTCTTAATGCAGTGTCATGACATCGAATTGTCATTTATTAGGTGTGTGATCAACTTTTTTCCGATGTCAGAATCTTCGTGGCTTTCTGACATGAAATGGACATGCTTTTGATGTGAACTGAAAATGTCTTTCTTTTGTCAAACTGCCATCTGTTTGATCTGAAATTGTCACCTTTCCGATGTTAAATGGACAAGCATTGGGACATAAAATGGACATCCAAGACACCCAGTCGTAACCAATGAAACAAATGAAAACTAAAGCTTACACTCCCAAAATAGCTAGCGGTTCAAGGAAATACACTATCATTCCCGCTGCGAGTTTTCACTTCATGGTTGTCAACACCAAGCAATGCAAACATCAAGAGATAATTTACCAGCTAAAATTTTTGAGGTTAAAATGATAAACAAATGGAAAAGGCTGTTTAAAGTATGTCTTGGCAAAGTGTTTCCTTAATTATTGGACATGTGTATGATAATACCAAATTATTCGCAGTGGATTCAGGTCCAGGTCAGCTCAGGGACAGGGAGCCTTCTGCAAGGATTTAGCATGTTCTCCCCATGTCTGCGTGGGTTTCCTCCGGGTTCTCCGTTTTTCTCCCTAAGTCCAAACAACACGCAGTGGATCGACTGGAGACTCTAGATTGCCCAGACATGCGAGGGAGAGAGTAAAAGGTTGTTTATCTCAATATGCGGCCCTGTGATGGACTGGCGACCAGTCACGGGTGGACTCCGTCTCTCTCCCGACCACATCCGGGATAGGCTCCAGCCGCTAGCTACACGCTAAGAAGTACCGGGAATGAATAAATGAATTCAGGTCCTCCAGTGAAAGCCAACTGTTAAGAGTACAAATCTACTGTCACGTTTAGGGATGACAACAGCACTGCAATTTTTAAAAGTGTTTAATGTATTACAATGTGTACATTTTTGTCAAGTAAATATGATGTGACTGATCATGTCTGGTTGAAGCTCCATATTATAGTTCATGGATCACCTCAGTGTTTGTATAACAGTTCTGATGTGAATGAGACATTAACTCTCATGCCAAGTTTCTGCATGCAGAGCTTCTACACATAACCTGATAGAATGAGAAGTAAAAGTCAGTTGAAGAACAAGAAATATATTTAAACTTTGATAAACACTTTTCATGTAGTAAGAAGGCCTTTCCTAAAGCATCAGATCACTCATTAATATACTTGATGTGTCCAAAAAGTTTGAATATTAGCTGAGATTGTGTTAGGACGGTCGATCTATGCAGAATTGTTCCTGATTCTGGGTATACCATGCTTGTAGTCTTTGGAAATATTTCAGGGCATCTGTTTTGTTTACATTTCAAAGCTTTAGCTCGAATTACCTGCTCTGTATAGAACAGTTCGTTTGTGTGTTTGTTTTTATTTCATAATGCCTTTTTCTTAGTTCAGTGCTGCTCAGTGGAGCTTATTTGCAGTACAAACATTTTTATACCTAAAGATAAACACAAAATGAATGACATACTCATCAAAATAAAAACAATTATTAAAAACAAATTTCACAGCTTCCCCTCATATTGATTAATTGGAAGTTTTACCATCAAATGGGATTAATCACATATTAATCGATCATACTCGTAATAATGGCACTGATTATCTTCTCGTGTTGATAGTTTAACCGTTAAAATCTATTGGAAATAAAGTGTTGTTTCTATGCTCATTTTGTCTCCCTTGTTATTTCATTTCCTTTTTTATCATATCTCGCACCAAAACCATTTTACTCAACATTGATTATTTGGCTGTTATCAAAGCTTCTCTATCAAAGTTATCTCTTAATACATCCTCAGACTTCCCTCCATCATTCTCTCCTAACCAGGGATCGCGTGCAGTCAACAAAACTCATTTGAAATATGGTAAGTCACAGGACTAGTAATTATTGACGTGGCAGAAGGCAACTTTGGCTTCCGGGCGATCGTTAAATATTTTGCTGCAACACTAACATCCTCTATCCAGCATTTGTTGCTTTGCTGCCAAGAATGTAACATTAAACTATTCTGCATTTTTCTTTCAGCTTATTCCGCCCATTATTCTGCTACACATACTGATAAAATATCGTAGCAACGGCGCAAAGCAAATTTACCACTGTGTACCACTTAATGTTCGAACGTTGACATTGCAAAGACGCATGGGAGCTTGTGTCAACAATTTGCGCAGATGTTGATCCTCAAACTTATTGATGCTATTTGCTAGTCTTTGCAAATAACCCAAAAAGCTGAAGAGGCTGCTTGTTTTTTAATTTAGAATAATACCAAAGTTCAGACGGGCAGTTTGGTGAGAGCCTCTACATCACAGCACAAGTACAAATAATGGTATTTTGGTTTCAGCTGGAGATTTTTTCTGTCAAGATAATTTGGATTTGCTGGTCCAGCGACACCTCCACTCAAGGTTCTTTGATTGAAGAGAGTTATGAAACAAATCTTTTCCGATTTCAGTTGTCACTTTTACCTGGGTGCTGTCTAAAGATGCAACTAATGATTATCTACTAACCAATAGAAAGAAAAAAGGATGCTGAATGACTGTTTACCTTATTTCTGTTTTTCATTTCATCACTTGCACTTATTTCATCGTTTACACTTCAGGTACCAGGCACACGAAGGAACAAAATCACAGGGCCCGGGCAAAAAGTGTCATTAATTAAGTACAAGCTCAAAATCTTTCCCAGTACTTGGTCCAAATGATGATTTTTTTTTTTTTTTTCCGTATTGGTCATTTACTTTTTGAAGAGTAGAAAGATGTCAAACCCGAGAAAAAAATAATACATTTCACTCCAACACTGAACACATCATACAATCTGATATTTTAAGGCGCATGTGTCGAGGGTCACAGTTCACATAGTGGAGACAATATGTGATAGGTGTCAAAACTTAATTGTCACAAACTCATACACAGAAAAAACGGCAAAGTAAATCAATTCATTGGGTTCCCTTTTTGTTGTACAAGCTCAGGCACCATTGAACACAAGAGAATTAAGGATGTAGGACCTCTTTCTCTTGTAGATCTACTAATAAGCACCAGGAGAATTTAGCTGATCCTGCTCCCTCTAAACATCTCAGTCCCTCAGGGTTGCTGTCATTAATTGGTGACAGTCCAGATCCCCTCGCAGCTCCAGGGGCCATGGCAGTCTAATGCCCGTCTTCTGGTCCACACACCAGCATTTCCCCCGCTGGCCATCACGAGCAGGATGGCACTGTCAACATAAAATTGTGCATTTTATTTAATATTTATAGGAACATGAATCAACATGCTTATCTTTGGGACGCAATTGTGACATTTTGAAGTCCAGCCGCAGCATGTCGGTGCTTCTAAATCAAGCAATCTAAAGGCTAGACTTGAGCTACAGGTCATTGAGTCGACTTTTCATCCCTTCAAAAATACTGTAGAAGTTGGCTGGAAAAACTTCTTGACAAGTGTCCCTTTAATGTTGACACAGTATCTGATATAACATCTAATGGCTGTCAGGTTTTCAAATGCAGCTATTTGGTTTTGCTCAAATAGATGCATATTAGACACGGACAGCTTTGTTTGTATTGTGTTTTTATGTCTCCAAAGTCACCCGACTCATTCAAATCTAATGTGAAATGTGACTTTAAATATGTGCTTCATATTGACTTTTTGATTTCAAGTGGTTCCATGTCGAGGTCTTTTCAAGTAAAACCAGGATCAAGGTATAAGACCGAGGTTTTTTAGAAGTTACACTGACTACCCTTTGTAGGTTCAGGTGATTTTGTTCTCAGTTGAACTGATATCTATGGAGTGAATGGATTTGTTTTGTTTCAGACATCAAATATCAGTCTATAAGAGGTTGATAAGATGTCCCGGTCAGCTGGCAGTTCCACACAAACCGACAGTCTATTGTGTTTTATATAAGTTGAGTCCTCCAATTGCCCCTCGGGGACAAATAGGAGTTTTTTTTCTGATTCTGATTCCGAGTCCTGCCTGAACTGTCACCTTTTTTGGTAGACTGCCGCTGACCAAAGATTAATGATCCACTTTACAGTTTTCTCAACGGATACGTGGCCATATGTCTCGGACGCTCAGGTGAAGAGTGGAGCGGAGCAGTCAACTGTTCATCACCTCGTGGGGAGTTGGATCTGACGGTGGGGAAGTCTGCTGGAAAGACCCGGTAAACCCAAATGGTTAGTGGACCCTTTTGCCCTAGGTCTTGAACTCACACCTCCAGAGGAATATCTCCCACATTCCGGTGGAGGTCTGGGACATTAAAACAGAGTGGTCTATGTTCAGTGTCAGGTTCTTGTGGTGGCAACCTGAGGACAGTAGTGAAGGAGGCAATCATGCAAAGAAGGAGGCCTGTAATTATCCTTTATTATTCTTTTGTTCTCTATTTTACCGCACTGTCATGATTTATTTTCATTTTCATTAAAAATGTGTTAAAAAAAATCTATTTTGAGAGGCAGTGCTCACAGCAGGCAACTTAGAAGTTCAGAGCGTCAGTTTTAATGCAGTCAGACTAGAAGTGTTTTGCTGTGTGAAAAGGAAGCCCACATTGTAAGGACTTAGCGCCTGAGTAGAAGAGAGAACAAGGTGACGTGTATTGTGGGGTTTTTTTGGGGATTGTTATTTTTATCTATCAATTTATGTATTTATTCATTTTATGTTTCTAGAATGACAATGCCAATGTCTGCTAGCTTTTATGCTATGTAGCCTTCATTTAATTTGGTGGCCACTTCACATTAATTGATGCATTGCACACGTGTTTCCTGTATACAATCATCATAATTTGCAAGGATAAAGAAAGGATAATTAATTTATGTTCTGACTGATGACGACTGATTCATTGTTTACTGCTCCATTCATCCTTCAAAGTGGGAATCGCATTTGAATAAAATATGAAACATCAATTTGAGAGTGACAATCATCCTTCTGGGGCCACGACAAGGCCTTTCAAGCATGACTGGCTGAGACTGGTGAACAGTACTAGATGGACAAAAGGGACACAACCTGCGTTGTCACGGAAGCAAAAACCCGGGTGTGGAGGTTTGGAGAAGCTACGAAGAATGACTTTTCCTAGGCTTATAAGAGGGTCTGTTAATCTACAAGAAGGTTCAGGGAAGGGATGCAAGAGACTTCTCCACCTTGACTTTGTACATCAGAGTAGTGGAAATAGCACTTTGAGGAACTCCTCAACCCTGCTGACATACCCCCGACTACATGACCCTGGCGAGCCTTTATCCATGCGTATGCTGGAAGTTATTGCATCTCCTCAGTGGCCTTAGATTGACAGTTATATGCTGAAGGAATTACAATGTAAATTCCACCCAGGTTATGGAACAGTGGACCAGTTCGTCACTCCTGCGTGGATCCTAAGGGGATTTCTGTGCAAACACTGGGACAGCTGCGTCGGCATTCTTGGCATAGCATCAAATGCATTGTAAGTTGGTGCAGAGCCCTGCTAGGACTGTCTTCTGACCTAGTTCAACTCATGAGCTTCATTTCTACCCACAACCAGGCAAGTATCAAGAATGGAGACATTAGGATCCCGTCTCTACTTTTTGTAGAAAATTTGGTAATGTTAGCCTGACATTCATCTGACTGTCAGCTTGCACTGGGTTGGTTTGTAGCCAAGTGTGAAGCTGTCGGGATACATCAGCATCTCAAAGTCAGAGGTTACGGTTCTTTCCTGGAAACCGGTGGCATTGATTGGAAGGGAGCTAGCGCCTCAAGTGAAAGAGTTAAAGTACCTCAGGGACTTGTTCAGGAGTGAAGGTACGACAGAGTGTGAACTGGAAAAGTGAATCATTGTGGGCCAGCAGCAATACGGGTGCTGCAATGTTTGGTTGTGGTACAGGCGATAAGCTGGAAAGCACAGTCCCAAAGTTACTGTTCCATTTGTGTTCTCATTCTCATCTGTGGCCATGCTTGAAATAACACGATCTTGGACACAAGTGACTGACTGAGTTTCCTCTGCAGAGTTGGGCTTTAGCCTTAGAGGTAGGGTGGGGAAAACATGCCCTTGAATTCACCTTGTAGTCCAACCTGGACAGATGGTCAGTGATGTTCCCAGGGTCATCGGGTCATTCCACCCGTTACGGCGACACTCAGCCACCAGAAACCTATGCCTTGCCCTCTTCCTTTCCTGGGCTTCCTCCACTCGATCTTCCAACGGAACAGTAAGCTCAAGCAGCACCACGTGCCGGCTTGCCGCTGACATCAAGACCATGTCAGGTCGGACTGACGTCGCTGTAATGGTGTCCAGGAATCTCAACTGTCTTCCTTGGAAAACCAGGAGTTGCTGGTCCCTTTCTGTTACAAGCAGCTCCCTCTGGGACTTGCTGGCGGGGCTTGGGCAAAGTTACTGTGGACTTCTCAGGGTGTTTCTGTTTGCTGATGTTGATGCCAGTGCAGAGTGCAGATGATGTATGCTCCTGCCTTCAGGACATGGTCGTCGCACCAACGATAGTGGCCCTCTCCCAAGGCCTTTGGGCAGCCATTGAGGATGTACTCGAATGATCCCCTTTTCTGGCAGAGTTGGCAAGCAGGTGAGTCCACCAGGCCCCAGGTGAACGGGTTGCCAGGGCCTGGGGAGGACCTCAAACACTGATTGAAAGAATTGAATTGGTGTGACTGCCTTCCAGAGATCTGCCCAGGTGATCTTGCAGCTAGCTGTCTGCTCCAACTTGGTCCAGGCCCACTGCTTGGACATGCCCGGAAGCCGGCTTCCTCCACCTCGGCCCGTACCTCATCCTGGATGAGTTTCCGCTTCTCCTTGCCCCTGGCTTTGCTGAAGCATGGCTTTGGATCGCTCCCTAGTCCAGCCTTACCAGTTGCCACTGAGCCCATCAGGGTGCTGTGCAACAACCTTCCCTTCGCCGTTCCATGCTTCCTGGTCATGCCACTTCCTTCTTGTTCTGACCGCCACACCTGCAGAGGAGACCCTGGAGTCAGCTGGGTCTCGATAAGGCAAGATTTCTCTAGCTTGGGTGACCTTGAACTCCTCTGCCCGACTGCTAAAAGGAAGCTTTAGCTTGGTGCTATGCCCAAGGAAAGCAATGCTGCTTAGACTCCGTGGCAAGCCCAGCAACCTACACAGAGAGAAGTATGGCAGAGAAGTATGCTCGACTGATGCAGAACATCTATGCTGGCTGTGAGACAGTGTTGAGGTGTGCTGTAGGTGTAGCTGAGAAGTTCAAGGTGGAGGTGGGACTTCATCAGGGATCAGCTCTGAATCCCTTCCTGTTTGCAGTGGTGATGGACAGGCTGACAGATGAGGTTAGACAGGAATCTCCATGGACCATGATGTTTGCAGATGACATTGTGATCTGTAGTGAGAGCAGGGAACAGGTTGAGGAACATCTTGAGAGATGGAGGTTTGCTCTGGAAAGGAGAGGAATGAAGGTTTGTCGCAGCAAGACAGAATATATGTGTGAATGAGAGGAACCCGGGTGGAATGGAGATCAAGAAGGTGGAGGATTTCAAGTACTTAGGGTCAAGAGTCCAGAGCAACGGAGAGTGTGGAGAAGAGGTGAAGAAACAGGTTCAAGCAGGTTGGACTGGGTGGAGAAAAGGTTCAGGAGGAAAAAGGAAAGGTGTACAAAACAGTGGTGAGACCAGCAATGCTGCATGGTTTGGAGACAGTAGTAATGACAAAAAGACAGCAGGCAGAGGTGGAGGTCCCAGAGTTGAAGATGTTGCAGAGATGAAGATGTTGAGCTTCTCTTTAGGAGTGACCAGGATGGAGAGGATCAGAAATGAGTCCATCAGAGGGACAGCACATGTTAGATGTTTTGGAGAGAAGGTCAGAGAAGCCAGGCTGGTATGGTGCAGTTATGTACAGAGGAGGGATTGTGAATGTATTGGTAGACGGATGCTGGAATTGGAGTTGCCAGGCAGGAGGGCGAGAGGAAGACCAAAGAGAAGATTCATGGATGAAGGTAGTTGGTGTGAGAGAGGAGGATCCAGAGAATAGGGTTCGATGGAGAAGGTTGATTCTGAAGGGAAAAGCCGAAAGGAAAAGAAGAAGACACTAAGGAGGGAGATTGTCCTGAACTGCTCGATGTTGCTCGCATTCTCCTCCTTGGGAATCCCGAAGCCTTCTGTGTATCTCGACTGCCGGGGCTCTCTCCCTCTTCTCGAGATGGTTCTGGGGATGGTTCTAAGGGTCAAGGACGCTCAAGAAGCCTGGGGCCATGTTTGAAGATCTTGCGTGGAACACCATTTGGGCCCTGAGGACGGGCTCATCACTGTTGAAGAGGATTCTCGGTTCAGCCTATGGGTTTTTATGGGCACATGAGGGCTGCACAGTGGCCAAAGTCTTGCTCTCTCATATCATCGCTGGGGTGTTTTTGATATGGTGGTTGATGTCCTCCTCCGGGAATCGCAGTTTGCCACTGCATTTCTCTCCCAGCAACTTCCTCGTGGACCCAAATGGATTTGAGATGAAGGCTCTGTGCCCGCGGGCCCTCTCCTTTCCCCTTCTCCTGTGCCACACAGCCTCTCCATTACCAGACCTCTAAGTTCTGCCAGGGCACTCGTTTCCTCCTTGCTTGGCACTGAGTGTCCTCAGCTCTTGTCTGAAAACAGTCCGTTTGGTGTCCCCCCCCCCCAGGCGCCCCTGGGGGTAGTTCTCCTTCAGGTTTAACATAGCACACTCCAGAGTTGCAGATCGGGGTGCTAGCCCTCGTTGCTGTCTCACCAGGCCGTCCACTGTCTCTACACTTGTCACCCAGCCTTTTCCTAGAAGTCAGTGGGGATGACATGCTGGGTTAGTCCTTGAATACACCTTGTGGCGCAACCTGGACACTTCGTCAGTGATGTACTCCGGAACATAGATGAGTAGAGCTGCTGCTCCTGTGAGTAAAAACCTATTGGTTGATGTGGTTTGGGCACCTGATAAGGAAGCAGACTGGATGCCTCCCATTAGACGTGTTTCAGGAATGGCCACCTGGTAAGAGACCCAGTGGTGGACCCAGAACATGCTGGGGGAGCAGCAGTATGTTGCTGGGGACAATAAGGACAGTTTACTGCCAGCATGACACAGCCCTGGATAAGCACTGGTGAGTGACACCCATCTGGACTGTGACAGTGATGATACATTGATGAACGTCATTAGTATTCATTCATTATTTGTCAGAAACAACACATTTTAGCTCCTACTCAATTAGTCCAATATGTTTTATAAGTCACAATTGGTTCTAAACCCAGCTGGTATTGAATGAGAAGAATCGTGAGTGGAATTAGGGGTTTACTCAAATCCCTTGAGATTAACCCAATGACCCGTGACCAATTTTGACTCAGCAAAACGTTTGGTATCACTTAGAGCACTTTTGCAGTCACATAGATTCACATACATGAATGCCTTCCAGTTAATCATCTGTCAGCTACCCTTCAATAAAATGGTCAGCAGTTGTCCTCCATCACTTTACATGAAAAATATTCATCACAGTTTAACAATAAACAAACATCTGTGGGTCTTAATAAAGGCCTATTGACCATTTTCTCAACTTCCAACATGCTTCATATCTACTGATTTCATTGCAGCTGAGAGGAATTGTATGTGTTTCAATGGCAAATAATTTTATGCATCCTTAATGTCTTCTTATTTGAATAGTATCCAAATCTTGGAAGGAAGAGTTTCAATAGCTACATACACGTTTTGTGGTTTGAGTTGGATTGCCGCTTTCATATGAAAAGAAGTATTTATGCATTTCCGTGGATATAGGCATTTTGTTGCACTAGAATCAAAATTACAAAAACAAAACCCCCCAATTCATGAAAACAGGTAGCAAAAAATGTTCTGTTCAATTCAGTCAATAACGACACTGACAAGAGTTCAGACCTGTTTAGCATGGAAATCCCCATTCTTGTCACAGTTCGGTAAGGGGATTGTGAAGAAATCATCGTGTGTGCGGGTGTTCGATGCCAGCCTGTCCAGCGCACGTTGCAGCTCTGCACGACATGGAGCCTGACGGGGGAAGATAACAGATAAAGCATCATGTAAAAACATAATTTTTACTTTTGTTTGCCTTCACGAACTTCTGTTGCTGTTGTTTCTGTTTTTCCACATCCAGATATCAAACCTCACAACTGTCAACAGTGTTCAGTGGAATACATACCTGAACCTTTATACCAGTAATCTATGGACTTCCTGCTGGCATTATGTCACCAGAGTGCCCTAAAGAAGGAGGGGCTGCTGCTTTTAGCTTTAAATCACCATAACAATAAGAACTCCAGCACCCAGATTCTGACCTAATAATTACAGATCCTCTTTGATCTGGTAACACATGCAAAAAAATCTTGTCAAAATGGATTTGATTTACAAAACCAGGTGGTGACTTTGGGCCTGCAGAATTATTGCAATATTTATTAGGTAATGCTGAATGGATATATCTGCTCCCGTTAAATTTAATATCCTATTGTTGTGTGTCTATCCCACTTCTTGGCATTCAAACTTCAAGCAGAAGATGGTGAGATACAAAACAAGTTATATTGTGACTGAGTTAGAGGGCAATAATTTTTAAAGAGCTGTAAACTATTCTACAAACACAAAGTACACAGCAGGAACAGGGGGTTTCTGCAAATTGTTAACAGTATGACAATGTGTCACAATGTTCTGTAATTTCATTTATTCTATCTCCCAGACAAGTTTTACTGAGTCTCAACAAAACATGCACATAGGTGCATGATCAGACATGCAGATGAAAATGAAAGCAATTTCTAACACGCCAAACACAAAGAACAACACTGCTGTAAATCTGCTGGTCCTCATGGAGCGGTTTACAAAATGCAACATTGTAAACACTGTGACCAAAACATTTTAGGTGAGACATATAACTTTATCAAATGTGTGCGAGGAGTTGTTATTTATTTATTTTTATTTTTTTTTCAAACATTTTCAGAGAAAGCATTCTCTTTTCGTGCCTCTCCTCCAAGAATACAGACAAAACTCCCACAATTCCTTTGACACTCAAAGGATGAATTTGCATGGCTTGGAAAGAGCCAAATAACCACTGCTAGACTGTTATTCAGCAACTGAGGCTTCAGCCATGGCCTTTGTTTGGAAATACAATGCCATGTTTATAGGAACACATTAAGGAGAAGTTCCGGACCGCTTCTTTATGCAAAACAAATGTCTTTTTTTTTCTTCTTAGCATTGACCAAATGCATTGGTGTTACTGTCAATTATCTCTAATAGTTTTTTACAGTCCTTTCAAGTCTCATACAGCTTGAAATCTCAAATTACTATTATGACTTTTCATTTTTTTCTGCCAACTAACACCTGCTTGCACTTCCTCAATTGCATTGTGAATACCACCTGTCCAGCCTATAGGGTCCACGGGAGTCCACCGTTATCCAAGAGAAGGGCTTCATCCTAGATTTTAGTGTATACCACTTTTTTTCCTTTCCTTTTTTTTTTTTTTTTTTTTAAATCTAACTGATTATTGTATTTCTGGGGAAACTGCTCGGAGATGGAGAGCTGCTGCTCGGTAAGGCACCTTTACTTTAAAAAGGAGAGAGCCACGCTGCAAAAATGTTCTGTGTCTTGTGGGCTACAAAATATAAAACAGAAAGAAGTTAGAAACAATAATACATTTATTATTGTATGTATTGTATTGTTTTTATCAAGTGCTTTCCATCAAAGTGCCGTACGGACAAAAAGCAATATAGAGTAAGAAACTTCTTTTCCTTTTGACTGCTCCCTTTACGGGAAGCCACAGTCAAGCGTAAATAAGATTAAGACACAGTGAAGTGAAAAAATAATGAATTCGCTGTGTATTCCACCTATCCAGCAGTTAGGGTCGCACAGAGGCTGGAGGTCTCCAATTAATTTACTGCATGTTTTTGGACAGGGGAGGAAACCCGCACAGGCATGGGGAGAACATGCAAACTCAACACAGAAAGACCCGCTGTCAGAATCGCATTAGAAACCTTCTTGCCGTGAGGAGGAAGCCCGAAACACCGCGTCACTTTGCTGCACAGAAATCAAACAAAAAGCACACACATGATAAAACTCAAGGATACAACTCAAGCCTCATTTGCAACAGCAAACAAGTGGGTCTTGAACTTTGCCAAAAGACATCAGCAGAACATGCCTGCTTGATGTCGGGAGGTAGAATGTTCCACAGAGTTGATAGACAAAAAGAAAAAGCGCTCTCTCCAGCCGTCTTCTTACAGACTTGGGGATACACAAAATGGTCGAACCCCTCCGTGAAGACTGTTCATCCACACACACAGGACCTCACCAGGTCAGATAGATATTTTATACAAAAGGATCCACACCGAAGGTTTGCTCTTACCTGAACAGGAAGCATGTGCAGCGATGTCAAAATGTAATCACTGTGGTCAAAGCACGTGCTGGTAAGAGTAATACAGCAAAACATATGCACTACTTTTTACAAAGGAAAATGGAGGGGTGGGAGTTTTCGACTGGGAGAAAAGGTGACGAAAAGATGCTGTCTGGGATTTGAACAAATGCAATTCCATGGGTTTTATTTTTACACCAGAGAGAGGTGGGAGTCATTGGTTGCTTATGAAAACATCCATCCATCCATCCTTTATCTACCACTTATCCTGCAGTTCTCCTGGAGGCCATCCCAGCTGTCATCCAGTGAGGGGTACCCAGGACCGGCTGCCAGTCATTCGCAGGGCCACATAGAGAGACAACAAACCGTTCACTCTTTCATTCACACATCCGGGCAATTTTCCAGTTTTTTTCCAAATAACCTTCCGCGTGTTTTTGGACTGTGGGAGGAAACCACAGAACTCGGAGGAAACCTACGCAGAGTTTGCATGTTCTCGCATGGTCCTTCATGCTGTGAGGCGGGAGCAAACATTGACCTTAAACACATGACAGTTACCTTTCAAGATTTAAATGTTCAAGTTTTTAAACAAAATTTTACAAGCCTTTATGCCTAAATATTCTGTGACAGTTTTTATCTCTGTTATTTCTAGAATTAACAGGAATAATAAATATTAAGGGGCTGTAAGAGGGTTTTTATACCTTGGAGGCCACATGTGTCAAACTCGAGGCCCACGGGCCAAATGTGGCCCGTCGGCATCGAGTTTTACGTGGCCCACGAGAACATCTGAAAAGTCTTCTTCTTCTTTTCCTTTCAGCTTTTCCCTTCAGGGGTCGCCACAGCCAATCAACCTCCTCCATCTAACCCTGTTCTCTGGATCCTCCTCTCTCACACCAACTACATTCATATCTTCTCTCACTACGTCCATGAATCTTCTCTTCGGTCTTCCTCTGGACCTCCTGTCTGGCATCTCCAATTCCAGCATCCGTCTACCAATATATGCACTTTCTCTCCTCTGAACATGAGCGAACCATCTCAGTCTGGCTTCTCTGACCTTCTCTCCAAAACATCTAACACGTGCCGTCCCTCTGATGGACTCATTTCTGATCCTCTCCATCCTGGTCACTCCTAAAGAGAACCTCAACATCTTCATCTCTGCCACCTCCTTTTCGTCACTGTCACTGTTAACATCTCAAAAGGTCTGATTGTCTTTAGATAAATCAGTCAAATGTGTGCATTGACCATAAACTACATTTCCCACAATTCATGGCGATCACGTTACCCACAAAGTGACGGCATCCGGCCATCAGACTGCGGTGCATCAACATCAACGCCATTGTTATGAGGCCGTGTCGGTTGATAAAGAATACAATCTACATCGGCATCGTGACACCGAACACAGAGCTAAGTATGCTAAAGTTAGCCTTCCGGGAAAACATGTGGCCCTTTGAGGGCAACCGTGATGCTGATGTGGCCCTCGGTGAAAATGAGTTTGACACCCCTGTCATAGTCGCTCGTGGTAGAATAAGGAAGAGAGTGCAGAGATAAAAGAGACTAATGTTTATAATTTTGAGTGTAATGTCGGATGAAACATGCATGCAATCAAAGTAGAGTCGACACCAATTCCTGTTGTCTATCGTAGAGGAAATTACATGGTGTTGAAAGTATGGATAAAAGTTTGCTGGCAAAATGAGAAAGGAGTATTTGAAAAAACATTGCAGCAATTCACAGTGGCAGAGGTGGGATCTACTAAAGCTCATAGGCAGAAAACTTGAAGGTAAATAAGAAAACGGTGACTTAAATACTTTACACTGACACAGGATGCAACACAGCACCAAAGGAAACTCTGAAGGCACTCGGTGTTCGACGCAGGTTTTGGAAGACTGAAAGCAAGCTAACAGCTTTCCTTGACCATAGGGTCGAGCCGCCCCAAAATTGGCACTGACATGTCAATGCACGGGCCAAAAGATCCAGAGTTGACTGAGACGAGAGGAGGGCGCAAAGAGACAGCAACGAGATAACCCTGGACGCCACACAGCAAGCAGCAGCTGAAGAGGTCTAGAGGATGACCGCACACTCAACACGCTGGTTAATTCCCAAACTTGTCAGGCCTCAATAATCCTTCAAGTTTGCTTCTTGAAGGTGGCACGAAATATCAGTTTCTCAATCAGTAGCTTCCAGCTCAAGAGGCATCGGCCAGGTTATCCTGCGAGATCAAACATTAACCACTTCACATGATTTCACCTCTGCTACGGGTTTCAGGAGAAAACTAGCACAAATTCATGACAACGGCAGACCATGACAGACCTACTCAAAATTCATCAGAGTGCATTGGTGACTTCTACGTTTCATTACCGGAGAATCACGACACACCATAGGGAGGTTTCGAATGCTCTCCAGCACAGTTTCTTATGGGATGGCAGTTGACAGGGAAACTTCCAACCTCAACCACACTGCGTCCTCCAGAGGGGGCGACTCATACGTGGAGGGGGTTTGAAAGAAGCTGGAAAAGTACAAATTTAAGCCAGGATGGACAAAGATGCTGCACTGTGATCGGCAAGAAGGTATCAGGATGCAAATTAAGAGGCTCGGCAGCCGGTCATAGTTCTGTGCAAAAGCAGCAGCCATGATCGTTCGTGGTCAGTACACCGAATTGGACATCTTACAGAAGAAACAAAATTTGTTTGCTCACAACAGATAAGAAACTTTTTGCTTCGACAAAAGGACACACCTTTATTTTTCACATAAACTCAGGTATGAGCCCTTGTGATGATGGATACCCAGAGCAGCTCCAGCTTGAATGTTCCAACAATTTGGTTACAAGCCACATGAGTAAAAACTATCTGCACTTTGAGGTTATTATTGAAACAACAAGCGCAAATGCTGTGCAAAAATCCTGTTGAGCGGATCATATGAAAAAAGGAGGATGCAATGTAATGGGGATTCTATGGCTCACAAGCACCTGTAGCAAAATTAGGAAGCAAGCGTGTAGTAAGTGTGCATATGAGAAAGGCATTTAACGTTGAAGCTGTGTGCGATGACTGAGCATAGCAGTTATCTTCACATTCACAGTTAAACAGAGGTCAGAACGATACATGTGCTCTCATACAGTCAATATTAAAGTGGTAGCTGGAGACATTTATATCACTTTAGTATCACATTGGTGAAAGCATTACGCTTCATTGCAACGACCTGCTGAAGTTCAGATCTGAGACGTGAATAAGTTCTCTTGCTTCTTTTGTTTTCAGTGAATGTGGTAATTTGGGATAGTTTCTCTCACCAGTGCTGCCTTGGTCTCCTCACGGGCATTGTTGCTTCTCTGATTTGTAGATTTAGAAGGATGTCGAGCCAGGGTCTTCTGAATGCATCGCTTGTCTTGCGGACTGCACCGGATATTGCTGTTGTTTGGGTGCTCAGGAATGATCTCCTGCCTGTCCATTGCTGAAGAACAAGAAATTGAGTTGGTTAGTTTCACACTGATACATTTGTTTATCATTGGCGAGTATCACAAAATACCATATAATCATTATAAATAGCACATTACAAGTTATTAGAAATATGGTTATCAATTAAAGAGTAATGGGTGTCATTTGAGGCAACACAGTGGATTTACTTGATCGTTTAGGATGAAATGTGTGGGAGATGAGAATTCATCAGTGTACAAAAATGTTTTCATCATCATCAAGCCTTTCTACTTCGGTCGGTCGGTTGTGTAATCTGATGTCCCCTTCTTTTTAGGTGCAATAGTACTGTTGAAGTACTTCATAGTAGTTTTGGAGACCATAAGCCTTGTTTCTGTCTTTTAGAATGAAGAGTCAGCTCTTATTTGAAGACCTTCAAGGCCGTCGCCGTAGAGACACAACTGTAGTTTCAGGTTTTTTTCTACATTACATTTACCGCATGTCCAATTTTGTCGGAAAAGAAAACAGTCCAGTGTTTGCTTCAATACAATAACGCTGGCTCTTTCTGTCACTGGAATTTATCAATCCGAAGCCACTCAAAATGGAGACAGCAATGAGCCATGTGGAGGAAAAGTCCTGCATCGTCCAAACTGATTGAGGATTAATTATTTCTCCTTTGAAGGAACATATGTGTCATGACCGAATGATGGCTGACGAGTAGTGAATTTCAGTGCTTTCAGCAATTCAGTTTAGCTGTCAGAGATTAAGAGGAAGACGAGACACTCCTTTGTATGAACGACATGTTAGTCACATTCCAGTGCAAACATGTTTCTTCAACCTCCAACCGAACTACACATCAGCGAAATGAATTTTTGATACAGGATCATTTCAATTTGACTCATTAGTTCGTTAAAATAAGACTGAGCAATTATTCCTTGTTCCATATGTGTTATGAAAAGCTGTAGGCCAGCCAAATAATTTTCCCTCATTCTCTTTCGTGTCTTGTGAAGCCTGACGCTGCCAAGTGTAGATGCATGCACTGTAACGTGGTTAAAGAACAAACACTGATGCATTTTAAAGGACCACCACTTTTCTGACATCGTTGGAAGTGTTTGGTCCGTACTACATTCACCTTTGTGTGCCTGCGATTCTGTAGCTGTGTAGCCCTGAAGGCAGAACCCCAGCTGCATCCTGAGGAACTGTCTCCTCCCTCTTCTCCATCCCTCTAGAAGCACCTCCTTCTCAACCAGATGGAAGTTGTTAAAGGATATTTGCACTGTCACAAGAGGGTACGGCATGGTGTTTGTGTCTGCTTGCGGGCTTGGAGGAAATAATGTGTGCAAAGTGACTGTCCAGTGTGCAAATGCGCACGTTCCCTTTCTCCCGAGGACTGTGAGACTCAGTCACTCTATATTTTGCACTTCTACATCGATTTTCGGACTGGCACTGGATTAAAGCGGTAAAGTTTGAACGCTGTCCTCTTTGTGATCACTGTACAAGTTTTTAGCTCTGGTTTATTTTATAAGTTCAGTCTCTCTATCGCCACACAGACAAGATGCAGGTCAGTCGTCTGCATATAGTACAATATGACAAATAGGTTAACACAGAAACCAGTAACATCCTCATTGATTGCATAGGAAAATATTTTTACTGTTTGCGTTTCCAATCTTGTCGCTGTTACGCTTCGTTAATCAGCGTCTTCTCCCACTTTCAATGACAGGGCTTACGATTTTTTTTTCCATCCCAATTTGTACTATTGCACTTTTCCGGAGACATGGGGGCAAATGGGAAGAAGTGAAACAGGGGGTTCTAAGGCCCAGCAGGAAAGACTCCCTCCCTGTAACGAATAATGCATTTCTGGAGACAGGGACCACAGTGAATAGAGCAGTTGGAGTCCAGGTAAGACTGGAGGACAACCAGGAGAGACTGGTGGCAGCAGGATGGACTCCACCAGGAGAGGCAGGCTAGTAACCCTACCCCCTAGCTTTCCAAGAGGACATCCAAAGACTACAAACAAGAAGCAAAAAAAACAAGCCGCAGGCCCTCCGAGAGACGGGAAGGGCCAACAAGGATGGACCACATGGTCCATCAGCAAAAGAGAGGATCCCAAGGAGGTGCTGGTACAGCTGGGAAAAAACAACAACTGTGAGGGGACTTCACATCCACATGGGAAAGAAGAAATGCGGCGGTGGAAGCCTGATGCAACCTTGCAGGTCAAGGGCAGGTCAGACAAATGGGATCCGAGGCTGGGTTGACAGCCACAGTGCCAATGGGCCCTATGTTGCAGAGGAAGAGCAGCAAAAAACGAAGGCGGAGGAAGAAAGGGATGCTAATGAACCACAAGAAGTGAAGCCAGTAGCACTCCCGAGAATGGAGTTGAGCTAAAGGGCCAGGAACCTGAAGAACCCACTGGGAAGGAACAAGATCAACTGGCCAAAGGCCAGATAGGCCGAGGAGTGGATGAACATCTGTTGGGGCTTCTTCGAAATGCTCTCTGCGGGTCAGTGGCAGCAAAGCTGAATCTGTTTTGGGAAATCCTGTATGAAGAATGCAGCAAAACATATGGCGAGGTGACTATCAGCGAAGCCCTAGCAAGATCAAAGGGCAGAAGGGAGAAAGAGGTCGAAGACTTGGTTGCAAGCAGAATGCAGCTCCACAAGCGTTGGAGAAAGGCAGAGGAGTCTGAAAAGGAGGGCCTGAAAGATCTCTGGGCTGAGATCAGAAGACTACCTGCTAACCTGCGGTAGATAGAACACATCAGAAGGTGGTGGAAAAGAAAGGAGAAGGAAAGATCAAGTTTCTTCAGGAATCCATCCTGGCATGCATGTGGGCTCCTTGAGGAGATGACAGGTGGAACCTTGGGTATCTCCAGTGAAGAACAGCAGGAGCACACTCAAGGAAAACACCCCTAGACTTAACATGGTATGTGCCTAGACCCTCAGAACCATCTGCCCAGGAGTGCTAAAGGTGCTATGGACCCTGCCGAGAATCACTTGGACTAAGCAGAGCATACCATCTGAGAGGCAGAGGGCAGTGACAGTCTCTAGTCCCAAACAGCAGAACAGCAAGCCCATCAAGCAGTTAAGGAGCACAGCCCCACTAAATGTGGAGGGGGAAATCTTCCTCTTTATGATGGCAAGAACAATCACAACCGACTGTACTTCACGGAGAACAACTACAATGATACGAGATACAAAGCTGGGACCCGAGGTTTCCCCAGCTGTGTAGAGCATACATACAATTCTTCTACGTTCGAGACAACAGCAGGGCCATGATCATGAACTACTCCCGCCCGGGGAACGCGAATGGAAACGACAAGAGCCCTTCCGATCAGCCTAGGAAGACTTTGTATATCTGGTCTCTCAGACAAAGACATGAGGAAAATCATCCTTCATCCGCAAATGGCTCGGCCCACCAAGGTGCTCCTCAACTTCTGGCCCGTATGGATGAAATTCACTCCAGCTACCCCTGAAATCCATCACCCTGGGCTAAAGGCAAGAGAAGCCAAGGTTGGTGATGGAGTTAAAGGACTCCTCTGACAGGGCAGTGGCTGATGCAAACACAAGGGTTGAGACCGGAAGGAAATTGAGGGCCGATGAGGGGGCGCAGACGGTTGTGGGAAGACTGCAACGCCAAGAAGTCGTGGGCACTGTCCAGACACGGTGAGCAGGCCTCGGTTGGAGCAACCCGCCCATCCTACGGTCCAGGGCGAGCAGAAAGGAGAGGAAGGACCTTGTTGTGGTCGAGGTCAACATCACGCCTGCTCAAGGATCTGGGCCTTTGTGGAGCCATGCTTAGTAGATCCACCACAGAACTGGCTGAGTAAATGGGGAAAGCAAGCCACTGGCTCTGGCTGAAACAGCGAGACGAGGCTGGGGGAGAAACATCCAGTTAGGTTTTGCTGCAGGGGGAGTAAGGGAGACGTACCTGTTTACTGCCCCGCCACCAGTAGATGTTCTGGGTTAAGGGGCGAAACGTAAAGGAGTGGTGGTCCCTAGCTGAAGACCCTGCAGCAAAACCTTGCGGTATGCAGTCAGGCGTAGGCCTGCCTCAAGGAGGAGGACACCCCTGCCATGCATAGTCTTCCAAAGGCATCGTCGGAGGTGCACCAGGCCTAAGGCCCCGCAGGAAAGACCACCTCCCCGTCACGAATAACTCCATGGAGGAGGTCACTTTTTGTGTGGTTTCATGTGACTTGTGAAAGCCTCGTAGGCTTTTTGATAGTTCCTATATTGCAATGTATTGCAGCTGATAAGCTGATGTATTACAGTGCGTCACCAGGCTCAAGTCCATAGAGATGAACATATGATGGGATCACTACAGCGCAAACTCCCCAGCCTAGACTGCTTAATCCTCATCATTGGCTGGCTACATGAGATTTGTATTGTAACATGAATATGCAGTATTTGTGGATGACTCAACAAAAAACAAAAAAAAAAATAAAAAATCTTTGACTCAACCTTTTCCATTCCATCAAATCACTACCTATGAGAGAGAGCTCACCAGAAAAAGCCTACTCTGGAATGACAATGAACAATTTGTAGATGTACAGTGCCTATGGCTGAATTCACAGCACTGACTGTGTGGATGGGTCTCAATCAGACTGACACATCTGTGGACTGCAATATTTGCCATTCTTCCTTGCAAAGCAGCTCAAACATGTACAGCTCTTTACAAGTCCAGCCAAAAGTTCTTGATTAGACTGAGATCTGGGCTTGGACTTGGCTACTCCAGAACATTCACCGTGCTGTCTTTGAACCATTTCTGTGTAGCTTTTGCTATATGCCCTAGGTCGTTGTCCTTTTGGAAAAGAATCTTCTCCCAAGTCAAAGTTCTCTTGCATCAGATTATCCCCAGGTTTTTAGCGCTATTTTTCTGCATTCTTTGACCCCTTCTTCCTTTAAAAGCATTCGAGGGCCTGCTGCTGAGAGGCGCCCCTCGAGCACGATATTGCCACCAATGTGCTTCACGTTAGGTGACGCGCAGGGATTGGTGTTCGCCAAATATAGACTCTTGTCTGATGGCCAAAAAGCTCACTTAGTCCCATCAGAACCGTCTTCCAATTGATCTTGGAGTCTCCAAAGTGCCTTGGGGAAAATTCCAGGCGGGATTTCATGTGACCTTTTTTCAATAGTTGCTTGCTCTTTGCCACTCTCCCACACAGCTTTGACTGGTGAGGAACCCAGGCAACAGTTGTTGCATGGACAGTCTGTCCCATCTGAGCCACTGAAGCTATTAAATCCTTCAGAGAGGTCAAAGGTGTCTCGGTGTCCTCAGTCACCGGTGTTATTCCTGCCTGACCCCTCAGTTTGTAAGGACAGCCAGTTCTGGGCAGATTGAGACCAGAAGTGCCACACTCCTTCCATTTCTTAATGACGGCTATAACTGAACTCCATGGGACGGCCAGTAAGTTGGAAATCTCCTGTCTTGTACTTTCCAATTACCTTTTCTCTAAGTTGCTTGAAGTTTTCTTTTGTCTTCATGCTGCAATTGTCGCAGCAATACTGAAGAACCACAGAGTTGCCCCATTCAAAGGTGTTTTAGACTACAACTAGTCCTACTTCACTGGACACACGTCAACTGCACTCAGGTCATCTCCATTTTCCTAACTGGCATCAACGCGCCAGACCTCTGTGGAACTAGCTCTTCCACTTCAGAGGGAGTGAATGTTTATGGAAAAACTCACTTTACACAAATTTCTTTTCATTTATTAACATTATTTTGCAAAGTCTTGTCAAAAAGCTACATTATATTGGCCCTAATTTAATTTACAAAAGCAAGAAAAGATGGAAACACCAAAGGGTTTAATTCTTTTTATAGGCAGTGTAGCGCCAACTGAAAGTGTATATCAAGTGTAAAATGCAGAAACCATTTTCTATGTCCGAGAGCGAAAGCGTTTGTAAAAGAACGTAGCCGGTCTTAAAGACTGACCCAACCGGCAGTTCAAATTGAACTTGATTCGTGCAGGAATCCCTTGATTCAGGGAAGAAGGAGAAGATCTTGAAATTAATTCGGCCAGTTGTAGCCTGTTCCCCTGAATAGCACATTTGACAATTACTGTTTTTGAACCGAAGAATCTAGGATTTGAATTCAGCAGCAGCTTGAGATACTGGAGGATCTGAGCTGCAGGGCCACATGGCCCTCGCTGAGACAGAATTGACAGCCACTTCTGTGTCATGTAAAATGGTGAAATATCCACATATAAAAGGATTTCGTTTTAAAAAATCAGAGAAGTAGCAAGTTTGTTTTGTCACAGCGTCAAGTATTTACTTTGGTTTATTTTAAAGCTGAAAGTCTTAACTTGATTGTATCCTGTTCAAAATAATAAGGAATTTGCAGCAAGGGTGCACTTTCCTGTAGTTCATACCAAGATTATACAAGCTCAGATCCTGAGAGATAGCAAGGAGCTCGTATTCCACAAAATAATGACTGCATTGTTATAGAATTGAATACACATTCACTCTTGTAATGACAGAACATTCTAATCTCAAAATCCTAATATTATGATGAGATAGAATCTGCAAAACCAATGACAATAAAAACGTCAAACTGTCAGAGATTACATCTCAAAAAGATTTTTCCCATTGGGGATGTCTAAAGGCTGACAGAAATGCCTGGAATTACTAAAGTAATAGCAGGAATTGAATTTTTGTCATTAGAAGGACTTCAAAAGACAGAAATTTACATCATTGTAATTTCGAGCCCAATGTTAATATTTGAATGTAAGGGGTTAAAAGCAATTGCGGCAGACTTTTCTTAAACAGCATCAGGACCGAGTTTCAAACTGACATCAGGGCAAATATTCAAACAGGATTCCAACCGCAAAAAGCTACCAATATGTAGCCAAGCCTTGACGACTGTTGTTCTAAGAGCTGACAATAACAGAAGAGATTAATCAGCCTCACATTTTCTTTTGTTGATGTTCTGAAGAATCAGTTGAAGTTGAGAAAGCGGCAGCTTAGAACCCATGGATGAGAACTGACACGGGGTTCCGGATGGAAACCAGTTGCGGGAAAGCAGATGGATTTAACTGCACCACCTGCTCCAATCGGGGTGGCAAAATCAATGGCATGATGACGTCATATAAAAAGCAGATACGTTAATCATATATCGTGAAAATATTAAAAAAAAAGAAATTCCTCTCAAAACGTCAACTTATTTTCTAACAGAGGTGATCGTGTAATTACAACTGCTGACAGTTGATTTCTTTCCTTGGCTGACATGTTTGTCCACCGCTGAAGTGTCGGGGCATGTCTACGAGTTACAGATGTTACAGATATTATTACGTTCGTATGACCAAAGCAGACTTTGCAGGTTTGTTCTTTGGCTTTAAGTCATAAAACAAAGTGGTGACAATAATATGATGCCAAAATCACTTTTGATGTCAATTAAATGTGTCTAAGAGCCTGTGTGCTCCCTCTTCTACCACGGGACCAGGTCCATTATCTCCAGCCTTTTCCTCAGCAAAGGCTTTCCTGTTACACTTTCAAAACATTTTGCTTCTTCCTCAATATCACTCGATAAGTCCTTCTTGAAGCTGACTGTAGAAAAGAAAAACGTTGCAAACACGGCATGTAACGTTTACCTTCTCCTGACCAACAGATAGCACGCTCAAAATATTGACGGTCTCTACGGCTCCAGATTATCTTAAAGGATCTCGATTAATCACTGGGGATTCCTGCAAAATTGCGACCTGTGGGTAACCACAAAATCATTTCCTTTTCATCGGGCTGTCGGCCATGTATGACCATGGTTTGTGTTTATCTCTTTATTCTATCAATCATTCTTTACAACATGAATTAAAGGCATAACAGAATGTCGAATCAATAGTCGGTGGCAAGAAACATGCTGCAGATGCTTAACTGCTTGCCATAATGGATAAATATAACAACGACTTTATATCAAACACCAGCATCGATTTGTGGGTCACTGCCGATTCGTTTCCCCCCCCCAGATAACCACGTTCAAGGACACTGAATGCAAGATTCTCGACTATCTCGATCTCACCAGCAATGTTGTTTGATTAAAAACAACTTGGTAGCCTTGGAGCCGAATGTTCCCGCTTTGATTAAACAGATACAAAACACATACACACACACAGACGTATGAGAGACACGACTGTACGAGTTCAAGTAAGAGCAACAAGTCTTCCAGATGGATCATCATCTGGATAAACATTATTCTTTATCCTGGCAAAAAACTTTGGGATCAAAACATCTGTTTGATGAAAACAACCCGTGTTATGTGAAGATTTCCCACATTCACAGCCTCCTAGGAGATTGAGACTCTTTGGTTTGCGGAAAACAGGCTTTTCATATAAAGAAACTACAATTTTCCAAAAAAGAAAACATACGAGTGGCATTAGCACAATGTCCCGAGCGTGTTTTCGGTTATAACTCGAGCACATACGCGTTAATTAAAGCAAATCACAAAAGGCAAGCATCAAATGATGTGTGGACTCGTCCGTCCGAAAAGGAAGACCCGACAATGTTTTGTAAATGTACTGTTTTAGTTGTTATTCAATACCAACTTTGTGACTTTTGATGCAATAAAAATATCAATTTAAACTCCTGGAAACATCAACTAAATCCTGAAGGCAGTAATTATTGTTTTAAATTGCAGTTTTTCTCTGCTTTTGTTTCTGTGTGTAACGTGTGCTCAGTGGATAGTAGCCATCAATCATTTGTTAGCGCGGGGAGAGCAGGCAGGCAACGGTGAGATCAATGAATCCAGGGCCACAGCAGCTGCAGTGAATTACATCAAACCACTGTGACCCATTTTTGGTGGGTGAAGCCGATATTCCACAAGTTCTCCTCATAATGCTTACAACATATGTAATAATAAATGCTACTGGCTATTAAGAGCTTTTGATACAAGGCGATTTGTTCACTCTTTTCCCCTGTTCTGTGATCAATAAAGTGCATCTTATTTTATCTTTTTGTCACGGCCAGGACAGTGTTGGTTGTTTCACTTTACAAGTAACTAATCATTTACTCCTGCAGAATAGCTTGCTGCCTGCTGGGCCGGTGAATACAAATCCTAATACTTTTCAAAGAAAATCTTGATTTAGTATGAAGACCATTCCTCACGTCCGGCATCGCACTCCCTTTGCAAACACCTGTGTCCGTTGCTCATTTCACGCACGCAACCTTGTAAAACCCTTCCGATGTCTGTTTATGATACCCTGCTCTTGTGGTCCTCGGCGGTGCATACTTGAGGGTGACACTGGTAACACAAAGTGTGTCTGGGAATTGTGATGTTTTGGGATAACGATAGCAGCGCTAAATCCTGACATAAAATGTTGCCGTTGGTACAGAAATCCCTACACGGAGTTAATGCTTTGTCCAAGTATTAAATGTGCTGTGTTGAAACAAAGCGTTTTGGTTTAACAGACAAATACAAGATCGGTGTCAAAATCAAAAAGGCAAAGATTGTGCATCAAACCCCAACAGTATACAGGCCCCCTGATGCTCCATAAAAACGGCCCCTGTCACAGAGTCCATTTCATTATTCATGTTGGGTGTTTTTTGGGTTTGTTTTTTTTTTTTGAAATCCACTTCTATATTTATCCAACATGTTCTCTGTTGCTAGGAGTGGGCCAATTTCTCATGTGCAGTCAGGCAATTGCCTCTTTTGTTTAATAATGCATACGAACAGCGGCCACTCGTGAATTCTCTTTTCGACTGAGGCTGCTCCTGGCCCGAATTAAAACTGACCCAAAGCGTAGTCCAGTGTGGCACCAAGTCAGACGGCCGTACACCGTCGAACCTCGAATCATAGGCCGAAGGAGAGCAGCAGACCGGTTTGCACAGTAAAAACGGCCGAGCTGAATCAGCCCTCCCCCTTTTTTTATCTTACTTTGAGCAGCCTTCCTCTTCTCTCTGATTCCATTAAGGCACGCTATGCGCCGGTATAACCTAAGTTAGCCCCGCACAGAGAGCAGAAGGCTCTCATTTCAAGTCTGGCACAAAGAGTGCCGATGAGCTCATCCTCCTAAAGGAGCTGGACGCAATGGGCAATGCACTTGAA
>CAAKHD010012388.1:0-20989 GCA_901007705.1 Fistularia tabacaria
GAAGACACACGCGCACACACACACACACACACACACACACACACGGTTACCAAGAAACATACATTTCATAGATAAAAGGGAAGGATTTCCTCACATTTAGGAGGTCATTATATATCTTTACTATTGGCTTAGGAAATTAAAAGTACTACAAATGTAGGAAACACTTATGTTTCTATTCAACAAAATATAGAATATCCAATCCAAATTCCTTTTTCAGCCCTAATTTTCTAATATTATACTTGTCATATTTTGTGCACTCTCTTAATTCTTGCTAATTTTAGGTTGACAAAAGTTGATTGATGGCAAATTTCCTGTAATTAAAAATACAGACAAAACAAACAGCTAATGCTGATCCATGTATGGAAGTAAATGGCAAAGTCATGCACTGCAAAAAGAGAAAAAAAAATAAATAAATAAAAGAGTAGTTTGACAGCTGGAGTTGGACTTGTGATCCCCCTGCAACTGTCTGGCGTCGTGCTTTGAGAACTCACCGGCGGTGTGAGATGTGTCCGTGACCACGGAGAAGATGTGCTGCAGGATGTCACAAAAGTACGTTTGGTAAAAGCTCTGGGCGGCTGACTCCTCCTGTGCCACGTTTTGGAGCATCGTGTAGAGGATCTGCAGACCTGTGTACGCGCAAGCGCGCGCGCGCACACGCACACACACACACACACACGCACACGCACACACACACACACACACACACACACACACACACACACACACACACACACGAATTGAAATGCTGCTCTCCGTCAATCTGTGTTGTTGTCGCGGGGTTTCTGACTTACAGACGGGCTGTTGAATTTCTCCACTATCTTGGCTCGTTTCTTGATGGACATTGTGCCGTCCAATCGGACGTAGAGGTACCTGAGAAGGGGAGGGAGGAAATAAAAAAAAAAAAAGGAAAAGCAGAAGGGTCCCGCGAACTTAAAGTAAAAGTTAAGAACAATTAAATGACAAATAAATAAATAAATTAGTAAAATAAAAAAAAAAATTAAAAAAAATCACCTTCTGGATCTGCAAAGCTTTTCGAAGAGGTCTAGCGTCTGGGTGTAGTTGGAGACGAGCACAACTTTGTCGCTGGTGGTGGTCCTAGTCACAGCCAAGATGTAGTCCAGGACCAGCATTTTTCCTGGAAGAAAGGCAGTCGTTTCCCTCTGCGCCAGTATGTAGACCGTTCCGAACTTTGGACTCAGGGTTGACTTGGCACTGAAGTGAGCCATAAGCTTAGCTTACTTCAAATATTTGACCCTTAAAGTTCCCTCGAATCTCATTTAGTGAAACCGTTAAAGAATATCTGAAATGACTGTGTCCTTACCAGAGAGCTGAGGGTCCGCGGCTTTCGGGGAGTAGCCCGGGGGAAACAGATCCAGCGCCCCTTCGAAGCCCTCCTCCCCCTCCACGCACTTGTCGTGGATTAGACCCGGGTCTGATACACACACACACACACACACACACACACACACACACACACACACACACACACACACACACCATCAGCAATTCAATTGCTACTATTTCCCTTCCAGGAACAGTGAAGAGCGGGAATATGTAATCTTCATCCCCGACTTCTAATCCAAATATGCTCAAAACTTCCTAATTACGTGACTCATTAATCATTAACTGCATTTAATGAACTGCATGTTCAAAAATTAACACAGTGGCGGTGAATCAATCAGTGAGAGATGAACTTTTCTTTGGATTCAACCGGAGGCTTTGGCCTCGTTAGACTTAGGCCTTTCTTGGACTGACTGAATCCGAACTCAGTCAGGTTCGACTGAAAGTGCTGTCGGCTGAGAGTCATGTCCCGGGGCGGAGGCACCTACGGTTGCAGAGCTTCTTGAGCGACGTGATGGAGGAAAGCGAGGACACGCTCACGCCCTTCTGCTGTAGGGCCTCCACGGGCTTGGCCTGCCTCAGGAAGCGCTTGTAGAGCTCTGTCTGCAGGGGCGTCATCCTGCGGAAGAAACAGTGGGTGTTGCCAGGGGGGTTAGTTCTACAGGCTCCTCCCGGGGGTGGGGGGGGGGTACTCCTCCGGCGCAGGCTCACCTGCAACAGACAACCTGCTCGATCTTCACCGGCAGATACTTGGATAGGATGTCGGATGTTCTCCTGATCAGACACCTGTGGAAAGCAAGAGTTTAATAAGAGTCCGGCGACAGGATGACGATGAGATCCGCCAAAAATGTTCTCATACTTAGATATTTCTTCCTTCCTTTATTATCAATATTATTTCCCAACTTGTAATTTTTTACAGTGAATTATCAGTAATAGCGTGATAAAGGTTCAGTAGATGAGGTTCTGTGATCCCACCTGTTGACGACGGCGATCAGCTCCTTGAGCTTCTCCTCGCCAGCCTGTCGGTCCTTGTCGCTGGCGTCTGCGTCTCGACCCTTCAGGATGGGAAGCTCGAAGCGCCTCTTGAACTCTTGGGCCGTACCTGTTTTGGGGATCGGGGGGATGGGGGTGGTGGTGGTGGTGGTGGGGGGGGGGGGTCAGATCGAAGCTCAGAAGAAGCTCCAGCGTGTCCTTTTGTGTGTTTGTCTGTGTGCGGACACTCGCCTAGGATGCCGGCGTTCACGAAGTGGACCAGGCTGAAGTACTCCAGCAGGTCGTTCTGGATGGGCGTGCCGGAAATCAGCACCCTCCTCTGGGCACTCATGGCGTTCAGGGCCTGGTATGTCTGGTTGTCGGAGTTTTTCAGCCGGTGACCCTGCGGTCACAGCATCAGCGTTTTACCAGCGAACCATGACAGGGTAGATAAGAAATCGATAAAGCAGCTTTAAATACCTCGTCGCAGATGACCAGCCCGACTTTGCCTTTGTGCAGAACTGCCGCGTGCAGCCGGAACGTCTCGTAGGAGATGATGAGGATCGGGGTCGGCGCCCTCAGGCCACGCTGGGATATGAAGTTCACTGAGGGAACAGGAGGGGCCAGACGTCACACAGCATCCAGCTATGACGCCATATCCTCAATTTTTTCTATTGTTAAATAACGACTAATCTAGACATGTAATTTCACTGTCCACGTGTGGAGCCGTCTAATTACTGGTCAAAAGCTTGAGAAGCTGGAGGAAAATCAGCCTTTGGAGTAGAGAGGGGGCGGTGGTTTACCGAGCTGCCGGTCGATCTCCTCTTTGGACCCTCCGTCGATGGCCACCGGGGTGACGCGCCCCCCCAGCCACTTCCCCACCTCGTTGTACCAGTTGCGCACCAGACTGGACGGCGAGACCACGATGGCCTTGTCGATCTCAGGCGTGGCGTCGGGGCTCTGGCGCAGCAGCGTCCACACGAGGGCGATGCACTGCAGCGTCTTCCCCAGGCCCATCTCATCCGCCATGATGCAGCCGTACGAGCCTGAGATGCGTCGGCCTGTCACACACTCCCACAGGAACCGCACCCCCTTGACACACACACACACACACACACACACAAAATGTATAAGTCCCAGCCTCGCCTGAACTGTTCACTCATGTAGTACAAAACACACACACAATGAGTAATAATAATAATTTTGGCTGAAACTGTGGGGGGAAAAAGGGGGTAAGGTATTAAAAGGCTGTGGGATCTGATGACATCCATTGATGTCTGGTCTTGTTGTGAATGCGATTTAAATATTTAAGGGATTTTATTTTCTTTTTTTTGCGAAGTTTAAGTCTAAATCCATCCAGGTTTCCCCACGCTTTTCTCCAAATTGTTTACGAGGACTTTCCAGGGACACTTTCAGCAGCTCCATTGTGACAGACAAGTTATCACATCCTACAATAATACATGACGGGTTCTACAGTTGTACCATGATTTTTCTATGTTTACCCAAAATGCCCCTATGTTTATTCCTCCTCCGCCTCGGGAGGGTCTGCTTTAAAAAAGATGTGCAGTCCATGGCTTGAACTTTTAAAAATGTCTTGCAGTCTTCGAAACAAATGGATCACTCGTGGGTCAATACTAATAAAACGTAATCACATAATCCCTATGGCACCTTACGCACCATAACAGACACTATCAACAACGCGTTTATTATTTTATTTATCTAATTACCTTTTTTTGCACCCCCTCACTGACCACATCACTCATTTGAATCATCGCAACATTACACTCTGCTCTTTGTATTGTTTATAAAGTCCTTATCCATTGTTTATCTCCATGTCAATGCGAGGTATCACTTATCAAATGATTTGCATATGTGAACACACTTGGTCAATAAAGCTGATTCTTTTCATCAGACAGTTGCGAAATGCTTCTATGGAAAAAAAAACCTTGACAGTGTCTGAAAGGTGGCTAAATCTTGGGATTCAGTTCGTTCCCTCACATTGCAGAGAAGCAGAGCAATGCTGATAATTTTTCAGGACATCTGAAGCTTTTCCAGGAAATTTGACTCCATGCTATCCGCTACTGGAGAATGGGACCAAGTTTTCCAGGATGCGTGGGAACAATACAATGGTTTTATTGTTGACTGAGGCCGATTATCCGTAACGCTGCGCTTCATCGCCCGCAAATACGTTTCAACAGCAGGGCGTAAGGAAATACAGAGAAAAAGGTGTGTGTGTGTGTGTATATATATGTAGAGAGGGAGCGAGAGAGAGAGGGGGCGAGAAAAAGAAAAATGTCGAGATAATTATGAGATTTATTGAATTAAATGTGTTTATGTACTTTATGTTCATTCCCTCATTTTTAAACTTTACTATTTGTCTATCAACAGAGATTCTACTTTTGCTTTGCAACTCCAGTTAAAGTTCTACCCACTTGTGTATATATATACACACGCACGCACGCACGCACGCAGCACGCACGCACGCACACACGCACACACGCACACACGCACACACTCACACACACACACACACACACACACACACACACACACACACACACATTCCTACCTCCCTTTGATGGGGTCTTAGCACTTTTCCCAGGATAGGGTCCACAACAACGTGGACGGGTAGTTTTTCTCTGGACAGAACAAGGCGGAGTATTTTATGTGGCAGAAACACAGCTCAGTATCTGATACATGATGGTACGACTTAGCGTGACTGAAAATCTGACGAATTGTGGACTTCAACCAACTTGTCTGCTTTGATAAGATCGTGGGCGCTCAGGGATGGAGGCTGGTAGAGGACCAGCGCATCCTCAGCGAAGGGGTCGTGGAGCGCCCGCCGGGCACCCGCTCGCTTCAGGCCAAGCGCCCTGAACCCCAGTGAGCCTGCAAGGGGGGGCACACACAGAGGGAGTCCATTCAAGCACCTTTTCAACCATTACGGGTTTTAAAAAGGGCAGCAGCGTCACCTGAGTAATTCGGAATGGGGACTTTGAAGGGCTTGGAGAGGATACGTCGAATAAACTCCTCCTGGAGGAGAAACATCCAGCGGGTCAGCAACATCATTACATAGACTCAACAGACAAATACAGTAGTTCCTCTTTGATCGTGGGGGCTACGTTCCAGTACCAGCCGCAATAAACAAGAGTCAGCGAAGTAACAACTAAAGTTTGATTTTATTATTTACATTTATTTATTGCACGTCCATATGAAATGGAGGAGGTAAGATGTTGAAATGCTTGCAATTCACTGGAGATGCAAAGAATGATGCCAATGTCGCCAAGCGAAATAGAGGCCAGCATACAGAACACCATGCTCTGGTTGGTCGCCGCCCAAGAAAATGATTATTCTATCATCAAAATAATAATAAAATAATAAATAATAATTTATACTGCAAAAACCTGTGGTATAGCGAAAAATCCACAACATGAAATTAGATCTAAAAAATTAAAAATCTGCGATACAGTGCGACCGCAGAAGGTCAACCGCAATATGGCAAGGTACTACTGTGCATCTTCAATATCAACTTACAAAATAACTGCTTAGGTATGTGGAAATGCCAAATCAGACTAAAATGAATGGCCCTTTTCCACAGTTCCAACCTCCTCCATGTGGATGTCCTTTTATCCACAACACTAAACACAGAAACAATGGAGAACATGGTGGCAAGACACTGCAGCAGCAGCCATGCTAACATGTAGCAGTTGTTTTGTTTTGTTTTCAAAGGGCGCGTTTCTTGTGTCTTGCTCAGGCAACAATATTCCCGTTGCAAATCAAGAGGCCAGCGGTCTGAACCCATATAATGAAACAGCCAATCACAAGGCGGCAACTCAATGTAAAGCAGCATGAAGACGTGGTCAAGATAACCCACCTAAAGGGGATTTAAATGACTCTGAACATGGATGGCAGCGCAAAGAATTTAGGCAGTTCTCAGGGCAATAGGGGATCCAACCCTGTACTCGCAAGATGCACCTTATAAAGTGGCAGCTGCGTGTATATACTGTTTCCTCATTGATGACCGATAGGAAGACTGTCCCTCAAGATTTCAATGATATTAAAAAAACAAAATAACCCAAACTGTTAGATCATTTAATATGTAACAATACATAAACATGCGCTTACATGCTTATCACCGTCCAAACAAGAGGGTCTGTTGTTAAGCTGAGTCAGGGGCTTCCTGAACGGGGAAATATTACATTCGAGCGCCACTTTGTCGCTTTTCCTCCTTTTCTCCTGAGGAGAGATGGGGAGATATAATTCAGTCGAGGAATGTAGTGAAACACAGAAAACACATATTTTTCTTTTCCTGTTTTTCAATGAATTCCTTCATTTCGGGGGAAACGCTTGTGCTGGACATTACAAGAAGAAGACAAGAAAAGTAAATGAATAGTTGACTTCGTTATCATTCATTTAATTTTGTTACGTTTCCAATTCAAATCATACATTTCATATACATATTTTATATTTACAACAAACATCATAAAGAAGGAAAAAAAAAACATTTGAGGGGTACTCACGGTTTTACACGTCCACTCCTCATCCTCACACGCATCCCCTTGCTTCCGTTTGGCCACCTGACTGGGGGCCAGGCTTCTCCTCTGGTTGTTTTTCAGACAATAACTTGTTATTAAAGACAAGATTGGGGTTGATATGTTAATAGCGTAACAGTTAGTCTAACTTACCATCTTCCCTGCCAAGATTTGTGTGTATAGTTGCGGGTAGTGAAGTCGGTTAGTCTTCACAGCTAGCTTTAGCTTAATGGCTAACTTTCCTTCATCCCCGCATTGAAAGGCTCCTCGGTTATGACGCTATTGGAGTCATTGGGCTCCAAAAAGTAACTCCTTTGAGACCAAAAGCCGAAATAAATGAATATCTAGGCAAATTCAGTAAAGTGGAAACATTTGGACATCATCCACCCGACCAACGTCGGCAGCGCCGGTTCTATGAATGTTGAACTGCGCGCTAAATGTTTTTGTTGCACAACACTACGGCGAGCGCTGAGGCTTAAAAAGAATTGGGGTAGAAGAATTTTCCACACAGTCGCATTTTTCCCTCTTTGAAAAAAACTTAGGAAACTAGTTCTTTCGAAACACGAATATATCGTTATTTTTATCACGAAAAATTCAATGGGCAAAACATGCATGGTATAAGATGGTCTTATTTGAAGTTCAAGATTTCTCAAACATTAATCGATGGAGCGTGTCAACTCCTTTGACACATTCCGCCCCAAAATGAATAAAAACGGTGCTTGTTACATTTTTAAATTTAGGAAACACAGCAGCATTATTCAGAAATATGTCATTTAAACCCAAAAAAAACCCAAAAGTTTATGCTGCAGTAAAGATATTATTATTCATAGGCATTGTAAAATACAAGGATTACATTAAAGGAAGTAGTAAGAGTATGGAGCACGTTTGCTTCTGAAATGCATGGATTCCATATGATCAAAATACTCCACTATCAGTAATATCTTTTATTGAAAATCTTAGGTGTAGTCATGGTCCCTGAAGAAGGAAATTCAAATTACAGAAATGTTACTGCCTCCTGCGTAAGTACTGTTACTAACATTACTACTATTACTACCATTACTTCTATTACTACTATTACTGCTATTACTACTATTACTACTATTACTACTACTACTACTCTGTAAGTACCGGATGGAACTTAGGCTGTCCATCAGAGGGCACTGTTGTGTAAAGTATTGTTCTTTACCGAACACCTCAAATTCTTGAGTTACACTGACTTTTTAGCTTTAGCAGTTTCTGCTTGACTTCAATTACTTTCTGCTTGCAACATGTCAACATGTTGAAAGGCAAATTGTATGCACAAAAATAAAAAAAACAATTAAGTATAATCACATTTTTATGAGGAAGCTGGGGTTTATGACTTGCATCAAGTGATTTACGTCTCTTGAATGAATAAGCAATTTGGAAATCAGCCACGTAAACATTTCACTTGATGATAATTACAACAACTTAAATCATAATAAATCCAACAATAATGTTTGTGTTTGATAAAAAGAACGACAGAGGATGGCCAAGGATAGATTCCAGTAGACGGACATAGAAAGAAAGAAGCCTCAGCTGTTGACAATTGCTTTCAGAGAGAGAATTGACAGATATCTGCAGAAGGTCCATTTTTTTGTTTTGGTTGAAATGCCATAAAAACATGCAGGACGTTTTAAGAAATCCATAACGTCCATATGTCTGGACACACCAGCTCAGATGAACATAATATGCTGAGAAAAGTGACTACTCTTACTCTTACTACTACACTATTTATGACTTCATCTATTTCTATGTTTATTTTATTTATTTAAGCTAAGTTTGCAATAAAAGCTGTCATTTCAAATCAATGATTGGTGAAGAAAATGTGACATACACTTCAAAAGATCCTGGCAGCAACGCTGCCTCCCCGGTGCAAAGGGAAATTCCCTAAAATACTCCTTTTCATTGCTTCATCTTCGGAACTTGCTCTCTGAAGAAGTAATTTACCCTACAGTTTATTCCAACGGACACTTGGCTGCTAACAAATAACAAACCTCTCCTCTGTCTTTAAAAAATATTGACATTCCTTGTAAATACAAGGCATTATCTGCTTCATGACACACTTTCGGCAACTCTGAAGTTTTGGAATGACGGAGTGTAGCCACAGACTCCGTGGAAATAGAGTGAGTACAAAATAATTAACAAACAAAACCGCGAAGCTGTTGAATATTTTATTTTTTATGATGTACAAAAATAGTGTTCAATATGCGTTTTTGAATACAATTTTGAAAATTCTAAATATATCCGAGAGAACAGAGTAACAGGAAATATATGTAGGCTATAAACATTCCATATGGGGGCACACTATTTCTGCCTTCACCTGCGACCCGCCAGACGACTGCCAGTGATTCACTGGAAGTCAGACTTTCCTCGCCCTCTTGGTTGTGATGGCAGCGTGGGGCCACAGGGGCGGGGTCACAGTGTAATTGGCCGTTCGGCATGGAGGTGACCTCCCTCCCGCAGATGCTTTGCTTCATGCCAAATGTTCATTTTTGTTATTATGTTAAGGCAACTCAAACACAACAGTATAAAAAACAATTTGGGGGGGGGATGGCGCAGTTTGCATTGGTTCGAAGGGGTCCGCACGCACACATACAAACAAACAAACACACACACGCTGAAACACACGAGCATCAAGGACTGTAGCCAGGAATTAATTATAATATGGAGCTAATTATGTAACTGATTATGAAACATAAATTGATATTTAATTATGTTTATCATATTTACCTAAACAATGATGGTGAAACATACTTAATTAAAAGTAAGATTATCTACATATGCATAGATCTGTATAATAACAGTTTTTTATGACTTGATTATATCTTATATTAACAGCTGCAGGATGTTAATCTGTTTATTTCTATGTCACTAAAATGATTCGTTCGAAAGAATGTTTCTGTTCTGGGAAAAAAGGAAAACAAAGCAAACACATATGATGATTCAGGATTTTGCGAGCCCCTCCAACCTTAAGGTTCAAACTGCGCCCCCTTAACTCATCTTGCAGTTCAACACAGGACTAATATTTCTGAAAAGGATATCACAATCCCACTCTGGAGTCTGGAATGTGCATTCACAAAATATGTATATCACTCATTCATTCATTACTATTGTTTTGATTTTTTTTCAGTGTAGCTAATTATTTTTACATTACAATGGAGATCATAAATTTGTAATAACCACACTGAAAATACAATTTTTATTTTTAATTATATAATCGGCCATGATCTTCGTTTCATGCCACTGCAAAGCACATGTTTGGAGTTTGGTGTTGAATTTGCTTGATCTGATTGACAGCACGATATTATTCAACCTGATAAAATATTAAAAACCTGATATCACACTCCAGACTCCATCAACTATATCATGGACACACTTTGGTTTGTTTGTTGGTGACAAGACCATATTTTCAAAAAGGTTATAATCGCTCAAAACATATTTCAGAAATGTTAAATCTTTCTTTCTGACTATATGAGGAATTTAATATATGGTAAAAAAAAAAAGCTAAATGGAAGTGGCTACTATGGTAACGATAAACATCCTCAAAACAGGTTTAATGCAAATAAAGAATAAATAAAATAACTTAAACAATAAATACTTTTATGTACAGTAAGGCAACATGATGCATAGCATCTAACAAGTGTTAAGTATGGACTTAAATAGTGATATGAAGCTTCAAAAACGCAGTATTGTTATGGTATCATCATACCACAGTCAGAAAACTCGGTTTACGTCTTTCTTGCTGGTTGCTCTTCTGTTTGAATAAGACGAGCTGCAGCTGTCAGCCTCACATCAATGGTTTGATTCCCCCCACTGGGTTTAGCTTTACAGCGTTTTCATTTTTATCAGCACTGGGTCCAGAACGTTGGATCACGTTCACAAGAAACCCCACAACCACCACCACCATCTGGCTCCCTTTCTTTTGGAATTTGAACCCTTGGAAGTGCAACCATCAAAAACCTTTCACTTCTCATGTGGTCCATGTCGGGCCGCATGCTCCACATCCGGTGAGCTGCTGACCGAGAGACAGCAGTTTCAGGACCGCAGTCCCGGGACCCAACTCGTGACAAGATGTGCTGCCTGTTAACTTGTGCTAGTTAGCGACTTGGCGCAGCGCCGCTAACAAAGCGAACCCCAAACACAACTGCATCATTGGGTTTAAGATAACTATTTAAATGGTGAGGTTTAAAGAATAGCACAATGATTTGAGTGAAAGGGGCGTAGCCTAGCAACTGGGAGAAACAGTTACCCAGAAGACATATGCATTTCCTATGCATGGTTTGAGCGCAGCGGTGCTGTAGATAGCGATTTGGTCTCACTGCAGGAAGGTTCCTGGTTCATATCAGACAGGGGGCCTATCTGTGTGGAGTTTGCATGCTCTCTCTCTCTCTCTCTCTCTATGGGTTTCTTCCAGGTTGTCCGGTTTCCTCCCACTGTCCAAAAATATGCAGTAGGATCATTGGAGACCCTAAATTGCCCAGATTACTAATGAACGGTTGAAGGTCACTATATGTAGCCCAGCGATCGACTGGCAACTGGTCCAGGGTGAACCCCGCCTCTCGCCCAATAACAGCTGGGATAGACTCCAACAATCCTGCAACCCTGAATGCAGGATTAGCAGTATAGATAATAAATGAATGAATGAATGATCTATGAGTCACTAGTGTATCTGAGAATCACTTGTGCTTTGTCTTTTGTGTGCGTGTGGCTGGATGCGGGTTAATCCGGCAACTGTAACAACCTCCTTGATGCAGGCTAACGCTAACTGCCAGTTCTCTGTGAATAATTGTGTCATTTACGGGTAACAAAAAAAGAAAAGAAAACATAAATGTATTTAAAGACCAAGAAACAGAGACAGAGAAGTGAGTTTATCCGGAAACTTAATTCAAAGAACTGAGCTAGCTATCTAGCTAATTCACACTCTGTCATTCTTACAATAACATAGCATCTCTCTTTTCCAATTTGATGACATTATAAAAAAGGCCCCGGACTGCACTCACAAATGTTTCCCTCCAAATGAGATTTTTTTTCTCACATGTGAAAACAAGAGCCAAGATGCTAATGAGCCCTTAAAAGTAAATAATATAAACACCTAGCTGTTCGCTACTTGTTGTAATGAAAGCTGTTGATTAGCGGTGTTAACTGTTCGCCAGAGACAGACGTTTAGAAGTCATAAACACAGTAGACTCGGGACCACCTCTTGCATATTAAACTAAATATAGCATTTTTCCTGTGTTTTCCCCATATTTCTTATGAATTTGATTGATTTGACCAGGTTTGGGGTGGGGGGAGTCACAAAGTTGACGTAATTCAACCGTAAAATAAAAAAGGAAAAGAAGATTGCGTGAGAGCTTTGCTGTACGCATTCCTCTGAAAGAGCTTCGGTTACATGAAAACAATAACGACAAAAAAAAAAAGACATTGGAAATTTTCCAGTGAGCTAGATAGCGTGATGCAGCACCAATTTTAGTAATAAAAGTGTGAGCGTAGATCTTGCAGTATCCCAAAGTTATCTGTGGGAACACACAGATACACCCAACACTGCCAAGCCACAAAATACTAAACAGCCAACTTGGATATTTATAGATTTCAGTGCCTGTTGAAACAATCCAAGCGCATACATAGATATAATATGAATATTCCTCTATATACTTAAACGCAATACCACACTGTAAACGTTTAGGGGACAGGATCCTTTTTATTGGTCACATGTCGAGCAGCCGTAAAACCGTAAAGGTCTTTTGTGTCACACTATATGTGGTCCGCTCGGGTTTCTAAAAGGACTCGTAAACATGGGTCGAGTGGAGGAGAAACCGGGCTTGGAAAACGAACGAGACGTGGCGCGGCGAAGGATATTCCTGTGACTCCGAGGAGCACGGAACGCCCAATGCCAACGTCAATGCCAGCGAAAAGCTGGGGGGCCATAACACTAGTAATAAGACTGCTGCGCTGGATGGAAAACAAACAAACAAACACCGATTCTGGAGGGAAAAAGAAAAGAAAAGCAACTTTTACAGTCTGACCAACAGACCGTTACGTCTGGATTCCAAGGGTTTTACTGGTACCTTTAAACTTAATCCAACATCGATGACAAAAGCCTGGATTTTCAGGAAATTCAGTTGATTTATGTCGCTGTCAAGCTTAAAACACATCCAGTCTGACCGATGACCACGAAATGTAATCGAATTTTACAATATATAGATGGAATCGTTCTTCAGATTGTACCCTCTGGCACCGGCAATAATTTTTTATGCCAGTTGGTTTCAACTGCATTATGTGGAAAGATGCCAGAAGGGAGAATCTGCTGTTAGCTGTGAATCCTGAAAAAGGTTATCGCTGGCAGAGCTATTTTACAACCATGTACTAACAACAGAGGCATTTAACTTTTAGACGCGGTTAAGGTTCATTCTTAGAAACCTGCTTGTTTGAGTTATTAAAAAAAAAAAAAAGAACAAAAAACAAAGTTTTGTAAACAAGAAACAGCCTGGACCAGAAAATCCAGCGTTTGTTGGATTTAAACACCAGCACTAAAATCCCCACGGAGAAAGGTTTGTGTTTTAACGACAGTTACCGACACAAGCAAACGCTTCCACAGGCGTGGCCGATTTATATCGTCATAAAAGTCTTTTATTATGTTGTAGTAACTGTTTCTCCAGCTAATCCGTATCAGGCTACACGCCGATTGCCTAATCGCTCGACACGCGGCCATTAAAAATAACATCAAAGTGTACTTTGATGTACTTCCGCCGTTGTTTGCGAGGGAGTATCGCGTGACACCTGATCTGAAAATAAACCGCAGGCTTCATCGCCGTCTCTTTGAAAGAAGGCTGGCCGGCGACTATATTTGTGATGGCATCCCACAATGGACCGTCAACTGAGATTGTAAACAAGATGAAACAAGTACACTTGAGCTACTGCGGCATTTACAGTTTGCATGTAAGCGGGTCTGATTGAGCGGAATCAGAGAGCACCGGCGGTGAGTTTCATGTGTCATTCACGAGTTAAGAAAGCAAAATTATTTACACAGTTCTAAAGAACATATCGCTATGTAACTGTTTGGAAGACTGACTATATCTGCTTTGATAGTAAGATTTCCTTGGCCGGATAATAAGTTATGGAGCTGCCCTGGAAGGAAAAGGTAGACTTGCATCACATGGTGAAAGTAAAACTTTTTTGTCTTATGAAGACCATTGAATTTACAAAACCGAAATCGACAAACAAACGCACGCACGGAGATAAACAAGACAAAACAAACTCATAGTATGTCCTCGATGTCTTCACGTCACTGCATTATTTTTTTAGTCTTGAAAACTTGCCCCAATACCCCTGGATGCCGCAGAATAGCTTTTGGTTGAAATGGTTTTGCTGATATTTAGACTTCATTATAATCTTGAGGCTTTGCAGGTCATTAAAACAAAAAAACAGAGGGCGCTGGATGATTGGCCTTTGGCAAATAATAATGTAAGTTATAATACAGACAACAAGAGTCTCAAAGCTCCTTTATGCTCAACGTAAAATTCACATGGCAAAGCCTTCTGTCCATCATCTGCCTTTTTTCATGCGGAATTCAATACATTCTCAGGGAGCTTGAGGATGCCTAGCCAAACGCAGCAAACAAAGCAGTACCATCTAAAGTTGTGGGGGGGAAGTGTTGCACACTATGCTATAGTGCAACCAGCGAACAAAATCGAGAGGAAGAAGACAACACGACTCGGCAGAACTAGGAAAGAGGAATTCTCTGTCCACATGCCACCATGTATTAAATGGCTGCACAGACTGCCACCGTCTACTGCGCTGCCTCTTATTCTGTTGGCTGAACAATGGATTCTGCACTGCCCTCTAGTGGATGTATTGTTTAGAAAACCATTGCGACATTAAGCTGGAATGGGAAGTATGTGTGCGGTGTCGTTTGAACTGGACATACCAATTTATGTACGGTAAGGGAGTATAAATGAGCCTTTAAACGTCGCGTCAGATCTAATCTAGTGGAGAAATTACTGCATTAAAAAAGATGGCTAAAACTGCTTCCTCTACATCTGAATCTGCCGGCGATGCTAGGATACTAACCGCAATCACATGCGGGCCTTTTTGAAGCCAAATCATGGTTAAACTTTCGGTAATTTGTAATTAAATTCGTCTTGAAAGAGCACTGTGTGGGACATCCAGTGGCGCGGAGGGTGGATTGCAAACACTCCTTCAAGCATGAGGAGCTAAACCAACGGTTATTTTCTTGTAGTTGCTTCCTGATCGCTGTATGCAGCTGTGATGAATGGCCATTGTATGTCAAATCCTAGATAACTTACATTTGGAAGGCGCTTCAAATCATTCACACTGCCAAACTCCAGCTGCTGCGCCAACTGAAAAACAGGTCCAGATAAAGGGCTCCTTGAAAGCTAACCAAAACTACAGCGATAACTCACCGTTGGATAAATGCAATGAATATGACTTTATATTTAATTTCGGCGCCCCCAAAAATCTCAAATAATTCAGCTCAAACATGAAAGTAAACACCTCTATCACCCAAACTCCTTCAGCCTCTGTCGTTTTCAGCTGCTGATAAATACTGCAAGGGTTCAATGTGAATATATGTGGATATTCTGAGAACAATGCAAAATTACCACTGAATACAACCCATGATGTCAAATTAGATTTTTTTCTTGTGCTTCAGATTTAATTTCATTACGGCATGTTAAGACCTTGTCAAGTAAATACCAGAGTAAATGCTAACTGCTATTACGTCATGTTTTGCCCACCACACCACACGCTTGGAACAAGAATAGATTTGTTTGTGAGGCTCAGGGTTGTGTTAGCGGTTCAAAAGCCACTGATACGCAAACTGGATTGGCACAAAAAAAAAAGACATTTATGAAATTAAACCTTCTTCCCACCTGGAGTCTGTGTGCTTCAACCATAAGCGCCGGAACGCTGTAAGCCTCCCTTAACACTTGCATCTACCTGAGCAGAAGCTAACATTAGCCAGAGTGCTTATTGTGAACTGCAATCACCGGCGACAATCTGGATTTTGTGGAGTCGAGCGCTGCTGCGCTTGTTTTGAGCTGCTCGTTGCTGCGGACACCAGGCAGCTAAGGACCTGAGGATCAGCAGAGTCTTAGGCCGGACAAAGAACACAGGATCGGCGATCGATTAATCCACTTTGGACCGCAGCAGCGTTGATGGTTTAATCCTTAGTGCGGTATAAACAAACCTCCCCCCTGCTCCAGTCTGGTGGAACATATCCAGACAGCCTGCTGGTGCCATCCGCCCTCCATTAGCAGCAGCCAAGTTATTAGTAGAAGGAAGTCCTGGAAGACTGCAGCGCCGGGGCTCCGCTCCACGGGCCCCAGACCGCAAGTCACCCACCACGCAGATAAGGCCTCGAAGCCTTCTGCTCTGTTACGCAACTACTTTCCCCCCCATTGCTTCCTGTCAGCCCACGCAGCTGCAGTTTGCCGCAGAGAGCCACTTAATTGTTTGCCAGGTGGTTTGGGCATCCATAAAGGACACGGTCTCATAGCGGGTCGGCCGACAGCAGGGGTGACCGCTGACCTTCTTGGCCGAGATGCTCCCTTTGTCCATCAGGGCCTTGAGGGCCAGGTCGTAGTTCCTGCGGGAGCTGTGGCACGTGCCCACGCAGTACTTAAAGAGGATGATCTCGTCGGAGTCGTAGCCCAGTCCGAGTTCGCGCACCCTCATTTGCTTCTTCTCGATGTGGCAGTCGCGGCTGCTCTTGGTCCTCTTGCGGTTTCTCCTCGACGTTCTGGGAGATTTTCGGTCACCAGGCGAACGGCGCCACCTGGCCTGATGGAATTCCTCCTCCTGCAACAGCATCCAATCCTCTGCAAAGACAGGACACAGTGACATTTAATCTCTACTCAGGAAGGAGCAAAACATTTTAATTTGGGGCGGCGTGGCGCAGGAGGTAGATGGATTGTCTTTGGAACCAGACCTTCCTGGTTCGATTCCCCGCTCCTCCTAGTGTGTCGAAGTGTTGTTGAGCAAGACACTGAACCCCTAACTGCTCCCCTGGCGCTGGTAGACGGCATGCCAACTGCTCATGGTTCATCCATGATGGGTTGAATGCAGAGAACGAATTTCCCCACGAGGGATTAATAAGGTATACATTATAATTGACAGTGGCGGCACCAGCGATCTTGTCTGGTTTGGACACATTGAGGTGTTGAGGATCTCTTTGGGATAGAGGGAGAGAATACATGAAGTTAGTTGGTGTGAGAGAAGAAGATGCAGGGAGTAGGATTGGATGGAGGCAGATTGGCTGTAGTGACTCCTGAAGGGAGCAGCACAAAGGAAAAGAACGAGATTCATTATTTAGAACAGGGGTGGGCAAACTACGGCCCATGGGCCACATCCTGCCCGTTGGTCTTTTTAATCCGGCCCGCCAAAGATTGGTCCAGAATTCATATTTGATGTGAATGATTGAATGATTGCATTAATTTGACTCTGACTTGTAATGATAGACTCTTCACCAGCAGGTAGCGCATTAGGCGCAGTTACTTGATTTTGCGGAGCCCAAGCCACCTCCTGTTTTCACTCTTCTACTGCTCAGAACCCATCTTTAGCAATGTCAAAGAAAAGAAAAGTCGACAGTGATTGCTGAGTGTTTAATAAGGAATCGACACCTAAATACTTTTTTACCGAAGTTTGGTTAGAGTCTGTATGTCTTATTTGCCAAGAAACCATCGCGGTTTTAAAAGATACAACATCAGCCATCGCTTTTCCACCAAGCGTGCTAATTGCAGCAACAACCTGTCAACGCAAGAACGGACAGCTACCGCTCATAGGTTGGTAGCTAGCTTGCAGGCTCAGCTAAACACCTTTATCCGAACAACTTCCATCCAAGAATCAAGCACGAAGTTATTTACTGGCATTCAAATTAACCAGCAAGCCTTTCACCGAGGGGGAGTTTCTCAAAAACTTAATGGGAGAGACAGCAGGTATTTTATGTCCTGAGAGCAAGAACAAATTTGAAAAAATTAGCTTATCACGCAGGACAGTGACGTGTTGAAATAATTGACGAACATATAACTAGCACGCTAAACAAAAAAGCAGAGTCAGTTACATTATATTCTTTGGCACTGGACGAAAGCAAAGACATGAAGGACACTGCTCAGCTTTTAATCATTATCAGTGGGACAAACGAAGATTTTGAAATAACGGAGGAGTTTTCAGTTATACAATCCCTAAAAAGAAAACCCCGGGGAGAGGATTTATATAACAGCGTGTCAGCGGTCATAAAGAGGCACAAGCTATCATGGAATACGCTCGCTAACGTTACCACAGATGGATCACCAAATCTAAAGGGAATCTAGAGAAAGTATGTTAACGAGTGCGGGAGCTCAAACAGAATTACAACCAGACTTCGATGCACCGGCAAAAATGGGTGATCAACAACACTGTTGCCACTAAAAGTAATGTTTACACTGTAATTCTTTTTTCTGTTTATGTTTGATATGGACTGTTAATAAATGCGTTTTTCTATATGTATCATATCTTGTACTGACCTGGCCCGTCTGTCAAATTTTAAAAGTCAATGTGGCCCCTGAGCCAAAAAGTTTGCCCACCCCAGATTTGGAACAAACGAATGGACAGAGAGTGGAGCGAATCCCAGCTGATGTTGGACAAGAGGCGGATTATCAAACCACTCACCCTCTCATTCACACCGAGGGACAATTTGAAGTCTTGAAGGTGAAGGATCTGGGGAACCGCAGAACATCGAGAGTCCAAAAGAGAGGAGCTAATTGGTATGGGTCCATGAAGGTCTGTTTTCCAATGTGAAATACCCATATGGACATGAAACAGGTACCATGAGCTGGGAAGGGGTCAAAGGTCAGTGTTGTCTCAATAGCAAAAAGTCAGCGTTTGCCGCCAAGCTAACAGGCGATCAATCGTGATTTTATGAGCGCAAACTGGAAATACCCTGTTAAAACAACCCCCCAAAAAAGCTGGTCCAGCTGCGACAAGAGCTGAACTGAACCAATAGGGGTGATTTCTGGGGGTCTTTTTAGCCCAAGAGTGAACTTCCTGGGAATTTGGAGGACCGGGTTTCGTGTGGAGTGACTTTGGTCTGCAGCAATTCACCTGGTTTTTTTGGACTGTAATAGCACTGGGACTGTGTGAAGACCGTCACCCAGCTCGGCCTGTGTAACGTCACCATGAATGGGGGCCAATTACGGTGCCAAAAATTCCCGCTAATGAGCTCACGTTGCGACGAGGGTACTCAGGGTCAGCCCGCAAATCCATCCCGCGTCACTTTTAAAACACTGAGGAGCTCCGACGCGGACCATTGTAAATATTCCCAGCTTGTCAGCTACGTTAGCTAATCTCTCCAGCCGACAGTTTCCTAATTTCGTCCGCGCGATGACAAGCGAAAAACCAGAGTGAGACAACGAAGGGGGATGATGAGTTTATATTTGCGTCGGCGTGAAAGTGACAGCCAGGTATAAAAGGCAGCTGATTCCAAAGTCTTTGCTCTGTAGCAATAACTGGAAATTATAAGAAAAAAAATAGTGGGGAATCATACGCAGACCCCCAGATATATCCCAGATGTCTACTTTGGCCTTTGGAGATTTAAGTCAAAAAACTTCTCACACTTTAGTTTAATGCAGCGCATTAGGATGGAGTTTTATGGGCTGCCTCGAGAGCATGCGTGATTAAATTGAAAACAGACGCGCGGCCGTCGGGTGAGAATTCCGCCGCTTATCAGCTGAGTGGTGCAAAGTGTACTGTCACTATGCGAGGTCATTACCGTCAGAGGAGCAGAGCCGCTGGCCGCACTCCACCAGAAGCCTTCGCCGCCGCCAGGAACATTTCAGACCAGATTTACCCGTGCTATTCTCCAGGTGTTTGACTGATTTCTCGACCGGCCGACCCGCCAGCGGCTTCGCCCTGCGCCCCCTCCCACCCCACAGGAATAGCAATTACCATCGCAGATTGCTCATCGACATCAGCATGGTGGACGCCTGTCGGTTCATGCCTCTGTGTTTACAAAAAAAAAGTAAGAAAAAAAACAACAACCTTGTAATCATCAGGGGGTGGAGTTGGGGTTGGTGGGGAGGGGAGGGGAGGGGAAAAAGAAAAAATACCTAGGAATATTCCCCAGGCAAAAGAACGCAGGACCTCCGCGGTCTAAACCTTGCCCAGGTACATATTCAGCCATGTTTAAACACGCCAAATGGCTTTGCATTATTTCATGTAATTATATAAATATTCCCAGGTCGGACTGAATTGAGCAATGTTGGGGCGGCGACGTTCAGAGGTTTTGGGGGGGAGGGGGTTCCAGAGACGGGGATCGCTGCTTTCTGAAAGCAGTGCGAAAAAACAGTATCGCCGGTTACCCCGTCAAACGCACTACAACCTGGATTGCTGGCCTCATTCCATTTCCGGAGGGGTTGGGGGGTAAAATGTGTCCCATCAGATAATTGTAGTGGAGCACCACAAACGTAAAGTGAAGATAAAACGACAGATAGTCTAAGCAAGTGGATGGATGTCAATTTCATGCAAAATTCAATAGGCGGGCTCATTCAATTATACCAACACTGTAAAAAAAAACCTTGCACACTTAAAAGACTCTGTCCTGCTGATTTACTAAATTTGCAACGCCACTTCCTCTGCCAAAAAGATGCAGACGCTGATAACCCAACGGCCATGCCCATGAAATAACAAGCCTAATAGTATTATATGGTAATAACTGGGGTAATAAATTTGCAATAACAATGTCCATGTTCTGCTTGTCTACTTGGTACTTTTTGAGTTACTGCAGTGCACCTGTGACGTTTCCCGATATACTACTGTATACTATTACCTACAGCTGTTTCATACTTTTTTTTTTCTTCTTTTTTGTTGAATTTCCAGTTGAATGATTGCTTCCCCCAAAGGGGGAGGAAACTGTCAGCTCATAAGGGGAAATGATCAGCCCTGGAGGACCATGCCTGCAGAATGATCACGTAAAGCTTTCACTCTTCCTTGTCCTCATTGACAGGCTGTCTACATGTTCATCTTTTTTATTATTACAGTAGATGTATTGTGTGTGTGTGTGTGTGTGTGTGTGTGTGTGTGTGTGTGTGTGTGTGTGTGTGTGTGAGTATAAAGCAGAGTAAGTATTTCCT